>JAQBSW010002758.1:57500-96568 GCA_029291075.1 Eudiplozoon nipponicum | reverse complement strand
TTTCTTTCAATAGGCAATTTTACAATTTCTTTTAGTACCCTCTGTTATTTTAACCTGTTATCTTAATGTAGCATTTGTTTTTACTACCTATTATATATTTAACGTGGAAAATTTTCGGACCTTGTAGTCATTTGATCATGCACCCCTCGTTACTTAAATGCCACTCATGAATACATCATTTAAGAAAGTAAGTGTAGAAAGTAAGTGTAAAGAGGAATTGAAGTCTATTTATATACTTTCATCTGGATGAGTGTACACGTACAGTTAATTATATGTAATGGATTACTTCTCAATTGAAATATGCACGCACATACTTCACATGTCGTACGCTTATCTAGAGAATCATTGGAATTTGCCATTAGATCACGGTTATTCTACTTCGATGAGTGTACACGTTCAGACACACACACGCATATCTATATCTATATATATATATATATATATATATATATATATATATATATATATATATATACTATATATTCATTGTACATTTATGCTTTTTGTACATAGGAAAGGTACAATGAATTTTATTAAATTCGCATTTCAAAAGAATATATATATATATATATATATATATATGACACATTTATATTTACAAGTTAGTTACCCTATAATTATAAACGAAAAAAATTACTATTAATTTATAAATTGACATAAAAATTGTCAAATTATTCAAATCAAGTTTGCTATCTTGATATAAACACTAGTCCATTTATATACCTATATTTAACAGTATAAATTATGCATTATTAAATGTAAAAAGAGAAACTAATCAAGTAGTTCGGTTTCGTCTGTATTGGGATGACTTCTCGTAATAGGTGATCTGGGCTAGAACCTGGGCACGTCTGTTTCGGAATCCGGTGCTAGAACCACTGAGCCACTGTGCCGCATACCACACAATATTTTCAGTTATACACTAACTAATATGTCTTGATATAAGTACCAGTCCTGTGATATACATTGATTTATACATTTGCCATTTTAAACTAAACATTGTATATTATAGACAAGGTAATTCCTCCAGTAGGCCGGCTCTGTCCACATTGGGACTTCCTCACGTATTGCCCAGAAGTTGGCCAAGGATATGGCGTCAACATGTTTGTTGGATATTGAAAAATGTATGTATAATTTGAAAGGTGTATATATCAAGCTTGAAACTTTGATTTAAATAATTCCGCAATTATCGTTCAAATATAAAAATGGTCTATTTAATGACACTTCCCTAGGTAGCATTGTTGATTATTCTATAATGAAGGATCGGTAATGACTAGTTAGGATATCAGGTATTAAGATATTCAAATTAGGATCCAACTATTTTTAACATACGCTTCATTTGCAACACAATAAGCATCATAGCTCCTCTCAAAATTCTTCTTTATATATACTTATTGTCATTTTCCAAAATCAGCCCTCCTACTTTCAACCTCTTGAAAAATCTCGACCACAAACTGCCAAAATGTCTAAATCCGAATTAATTTATAAATTACTTACATCCATATTTATGCCTATGAGTGTAAAGCATAGCCGCTCCATTATTAACTTGAATGCGTAAATTATCACTAAATTTCAAACACACATACACAATAGCATTTAAATATGGAGGGTTTACTTAAACTTTTTTCGCCTATATTATAGATATTCCTCACATAATTGAGTATTATTGTAGCAGTACACGTGAACTTTGTTCATTTACAGGAGTAACGACTAGTGGCCCGCAAACCATGAAAGACACTAATATATCAAGTTTTGAAAGAAGCTAATCATAAACTATACGATGAGATGCATTTATTAACAAACAGAATCGTAGATAATATAAAATTGAGATCTGTAAATGTAAACTATGTTTCAGTGAAAATACATATGGGATTTATTTCAGAAAAATATACAGATATAATCCTAAGATTGTAATAGCGGTACTTAATTGTGATGTATTGGAAAATAAAAACAGAAAGTAAAAGAATAATGAAATTGAAAGGATTTAAAGCGAATTTCATTATAATAGAAATAATTTCACTGTCTATTTGTAACCATTTTTGCATAAATTTTTGGGTATTACAATTAAACAGTAATTGATTGCGCGAGTGGTGGTGAAGTATTCTATAAATCAAGTTTATGAGCTCGAACTAAACACAAATCCCATTGTATTTAACAAAATCATTTATTGCTTAATTGTATTGCCTATACATTCATTTGGGGCGAAAACTGCAAACAGTTAATATTTTGTTGACTGCGTAGAATTTATGCAGCCGACATTTCCAGTCAAGTACAATGTCTGCGAGACCAATAGAAGTGATAGCCGTATATTTAATTTTGTTTTCCATATATATGAAATGCGGTTTGATCCTCGCTAGTCAGTTTGCTGTCATACTCTATTGATGAGCATGGAAGGTCGAAACACTTCACTGCGTGCGACTGGCGGTAGTTATGCTATGTAGTTTCAACGACTGGAATTATACAATGGGATTGGTGTTTACTTGAAGCTCGCAAACTTGATTTCAAGAATCCATTCTAGGTTGTTTGATCACTGTTTCGTCCAAACACAATTCTGAACGGTGTTTCTTACCCTTCGCTACGACTGTATTAAGTATTGGAAAAAATGATTTTTCTACGGATGTAGCAATCATTACTGTGCCTTTGGATTTCATATCAAACGGTACTCTACTTACATAATCAAGGTTGCAATCTTGATATGGACACCAGTTCCATCATTTACAGACAAATATGGGCATGTAAAAGGACGGGTGTTTATATCAAGATCGCATCCTTTATTTATGTAATTCATGTCACCTTCCTTTTAATCAATTTTAGTTTAATGATTCTCTACATTATCCTTTGAGAATTTTACGTTGATAAAGTGCTATTAATGTGAAAATACGTGCACGCAATCTTATGTTCTTCCATTCAGTCTTTAATCGATCGCTGAGTTTTGCTAGCATACACTTTATTACAATTAAGGCAAGGAAGTTCATAAACACCAGATTTATACAATGATGTGATCTGTTCCATTTCATTAGGAAGTAAGCTGCCAAATGTAAATGGTTGTTTCAAAACAGTTTTGGTATTATATTTGCATCCTACGTTTCTACCTTCCTACCAAACTAAGAATCAGATATAACCATTGTCTTCAAATCAATTCTGGTTTCTTTCAATTCTACCTTATAGGGTTCAGCATCAAATATTCTCATAATTTATCGCATTTTAATTACTATTATTTTCAGTGGTTAACCGTTCAATTAATATATTTCTTTAAAAACAATTTTTTTATTCACATTTTCTAGATTCAAAATCGCCGATACCCAAGCTTCGTATTACTAAAGATTTCAGAATTCCTACCTTTATTTCGTATAGATGATAAGAGCAAAATTAATGTGTATTCCTGAATCTTTACCTTTTCTGTAAATATATCTTTTTTTAAGCTTAACATTTAACTCGTGTAATATACAACTTTTATGTCTCTCTAACGTGAATTTCAAATCTTCCATTCGATCGGCTAACTCAACGTATTTATTCTTTTCAACTAAAACATTTTTACCCATAATAAATATGTCACCTAAGAATTCAACAAAATGTGGCGATTTACAGATGTGCTTTCCAAAGAATAGAATCTAAATTGTGAAAAAATATATTGAATATTGAAACGGAAAGCGGTTGTCTTATAGGATAACTTCTTATTCCGATTCTTAATAGATGCCAAAAATCTACTCTGCAATTGATACGAAATTTCTAAATTGTTTCGTTAATCAATTCATTTATTTTGAAGAATATAATACCCAAATGCTTTAAAATAAAACTTATTTTTTTGTTAAGAATTGTTACCAGCACCCGCGCAATCAATTATTGTTAAATTGTATTGCCTATATATGTATATGTGGCGATAGTTGCAAACAGTTAATGTTCGTGACTGCATAGGAATTTTGCAGCCGACATTTCCAGTCAAGTTCAATGTATGCGAGACTGCTAGAGGTGAGAGCCGCATATCTAAATTTGATTTTGATATATATTCAATGCGGTTTGATCCTCGATAGTCAGTTTGCCGTCGCACTCTGATGATGATCAAGGAAGGTCGAAACGCGTCAGTGCGTTGCGGCTGGCGGTAGTTTTGTTGTGTTGTTCGACGACTGGTAAATACAATGTGATTGGTGTTTACTTCAAGCTCGCAAACTTGATTTAAAGAATAGATTTTGGATTGTTTGAATAGGTACCTTAATGATAATTCACAATTACTAGATGGAGGCAACATGAACATAAGTCTGATAATGTTATTGGTTAATTTTTGTATGTCATCAATCTCATTTAGGTTTATCAATAATTTTCTTTAAAACAGAGTTGCTGTACTCTTATAGAATAACCGCTATCCGTTTCGTGAAATAATCTTTATGCATAGTTTGCAGTCACACATTTTATAAAGCACACATTTAAAACCGTCGCTTTATTTTAAATACTTCGAGGATATATTTATTATGTAAAACATGGCGAAGATGAATTAAATAATTTCGTTGAACCAGCTAACCGAATGATTGATTTGAAATTCGCATTAGGAAGAATGATTGATGAATAGTATATTATAACTTTTAGATTTTAGGTTCGATAATAAACGGCGGTAGTATTGAATGAAATATTTACAGAATCGATACATACATATACACTTTCAGTTTAACCTAATCACCAATACTAAATGAAGATTGTAATTCTTAAGTCTTTAAGAATACGAAGTTATAGACTCTGTCATGTGTGAAATTATAAGAAGATTTGATATTGAGCCTTAAAGGGGTAAATCATAATAAATCAGAATTGACCGGAAGATAACGATTATATATGATTCTAAGTTTGGAAGGAAAGTAAAAACGTTGGACGCGAAATACAATATAAGAACTGTTTTGAGGAAACCAATAAATTTATGCAGCTTATTTTCTTATATAAGCAAATAGACCACTGTGTTGGATACACCTGATTTTTATGAGATTCCTTGTGGTGATTATGATAAAATGAATGGGAGAGAAATCATGAGACGGACCGAGATCCGAAAAGATGGACATAAAACTGTTTGCAATTATGGTTCTATTAACAAATGAGATGTAACACGCCATTCATTCAAAATGGGCCATATTATAAACTCGGAAGGATGTAACCGAATAGCACTCTACCAACTTAAAAATCTAAGACGATTACGTGGAAAATCATTTCACATGCCATCTAAAGGCAATGTAATCATTGCTACATCAGTTTAAATGCCATTTGTTCCAATATTTAATAAAGTAATATCGAAGAGTAAGAAACGCTGTTCAGAATTGTTTGTTGAAGAATCGGTGTCAAACACACTAAAATTGATGATAATAAAATTATGATATTAATTAAACGAACATTGGTTGTGCAGGTGTTTATAAGAATTACTGTAATCAAGGTTGCGATTTCGATACAAACAATTGACCCATTTAGTATGTGCATTTGACAGTGTCTATATTGACAAATTTACGTACTTAATGGATCGGGTTTTTATACCGAAATCGTAACCTTATTTATAGTAATAGTAGTAACCTATGTTCATTATAGGGTAATTCGCTTTCAATAATTTTTTTTTCAAATTTAGTTGTTATTTTAAATTAGATCAAAATTAGGTAATGTTATTACATTCTCTGAATTTCTATTGTTTTTTAATCCTAAGTTATTCAGGTACATTCAAAATCTATTCTGTTTCAATTTTTATTTACTAAGTTCACTTGTTGTAGGTATTTTTACACTAACATAGTTCTCATTTACAGGTGTAAAATTGGATATAATCTAAGATTTTGTTTTTTGTTATTTCATTTCATGTTATGCGAGATAGATTTGTTATATTTTTCTTGGTGAACAGCTTGATATATTCGAATCTTTCATGATATGCGGGATAATTTTAGTTAATCTTACACGTGTGCATATCACCTATATATAACTTTTTCAAATGACTAAAGTTTACGTGAACTGCTAAAACTGTACTCAATTATGTAAGGCAAATCTATAATGTAGTCGATAAAAAAGGTGTAGGTCTATTATCAATATATAGACGCTATTGTGCGTGTGCATCGAATTTAGATACAAATTTTCGCATTCACTCAAATAATGGATGAATTATGCTTTACATTTATAGATATATCCAAACGAAAATAATTTCTGAAATAATTTTGATTTATACCTTTTGGCAGTTTGTGACCTAGATCTTTCTTTTGTTGAAAGTAGGAGCACTGATTTTGAGAAAGGTGTCCAATAGGTCGCTCGAAATTTAAATGAATAAATTTCAAGTAGAATTTTTAGCTGAGTTGTGATGCCTTTCCTGCTGGCATACGTAGAGTATATTAATTCTTGGTTAGAAACCCTTAGCGATATGGCATCTAATCGAGCTCAGTGGCGATCATGTTGCAGATGTCTAGAAGAATCATCTTCATAACTTTCTTTTCTTAGTAGGGCAAAGTTAGCTGCGAGGTTTGGTTTGTTTAAGACGTGGAACAGTGAAATCCGCAAGGAAGCTGTATTGCTGATATCGCCTTGCCCGAATACTTACTTGGCCATAATGGTGTTGTGGAGATGTTTAGTTTGCCTCATTTCTGTGAGTTATCCTAATAAATTTATTCATAGTAGCAAGATATTCCTTCTCTCTCCGCCTCTCTCGCTCTCTCTCTCGTAAATCTCACTAATAATTTGTCTAAATTCACTTATATAATCTTTTCACTCCTTATAGTTATATGGCAGTGAAACATTAGTCAATTTTGATTTTTATGGCTGGACATGAGGATGATGATGATGATGATGATGATGATGATTAGTTGTTTCCCGATTTTTGTCTCTCAATCGTTCATTCTTCCTCTTTCTGTCGCTCTCTCTCTCTCTCCCTCACTTTCTCCCTTCCATCTCTCTATTTTCTAATTGTCTATTAGTTTGGCCTTTATAGAATATATAAATATGCCCGTTTTAGTCAACAAACTCAGTGGTAAATTGTGAACAATTTAGTTGATATCGGTTTTGATGTTTATTCTTCTTGACTGTAAAATTATAATTTGTAGTTCTTATTTGGTATCCCTCAGCATATATTTGTCTATCAATTTTTTTAAATAGTAAGAATATACATACAAGTCTGTTTTTGAGCAACGTATTCTTAATTCTTTTTATGCGCTACTCATATAAGAAACTGAGTAAATATACAACCTGGACGGAAGCATGTATCTTCAGTAAACAAATAGACACATGAATATTTAGCATCGTTTATTTTTGAACAAACTTTCTGTGAGCGTTTCTTATTTATATTCAATATATTTCTCGTTTAACGTTTAAATTTGCATATGTAACGTGCAATTTTGTCACATAAGGTGTTGCTTTGCAGACAAAGAGACAGCGATACAGAGACAAAGCAAATGGCTCGTTCGAACAATGTGACACACAATCTCGTAAATCCTCAAAAAATCGCCTTCTTGTTTTCAATCATAACAGTGTGGATGATGGGGGTATCAAGCACGGGCCTCGGAGGGACATTAACAGCACGTTTGCCGATGTGTCGTGTGGAAACCAATTAAATGCTAATGCAGAACTTTTACACTTCTCCAATTGTTCTCCAACACAAAAATGTAATTCCGATGCTGAGTGTAGTCGACACAGGACAGAAAGATGTGCCAAACTAACAAAGAAACAGCACACAGATGATTTGATGCTAGACAGAGAGTATTCGTCTACAAGGCACCGACAGTCGTGGCGCAATAGAATTGCTTGTAAGATACAATTCAAATCTGCCCGTTCGAGTTTAAATTAATCGATAAATTTGCAAAGCGTAAAATATTTTGATGTGTCTAATTTTCTTCTTATTCGTTAAACTAAATAGGGCGTCAAATAGTACGGCATGTCTTGCTGAGAAACACACCTGTATCATTGGTCACCTCACCAATTATAAGAAAATCAAACATCTACCTAAATGATAGAATAAGAGAAGCACAATATATTGTAGCTGATAACATCTAATCAGCAGTAGAAATTTCACGGCGTTAGTTGACATCGTGCACATGCAGTTCTACAAGACGTTTTCTTGCGCTTTGTAGGCTTATTAGTTGCTTTGGGTGAGCATATCTGGTGTAGTGAACTTTTGCACTTGGACTCAAGGTCAGGATCTTACTGCTTTATTTTGAGTTTGAGTTGCTTTGTCTGATATTTTTTTCTGCTACGGCAGCAAATTCTATAAATATTACTCGCAATAAGTCTCCACCCATCTTCATTTACGCAAAAAATAACTCTGCCAGAATAATAGCTGCACCACACCAATAATTGAAAACAAATTTTCTATCTATGTGTATTTATGTAAAAAATGATGACAGCAAAAATTAATGCAATTCATCAACAAGTCCGCTTTTGTCCTAATTGGACACCTAGGAAGTAGTTGCCATTATTTCGTGAAACAGCGCATAAAATTAGAAGCGATATCCAGGAGGACTTACCTGATGGAAAGACTGTTCAATCAACTACATTTATTTAAAACTGAAATTTTCTTACCTTATTTACCTTCTGTGGCCAGTGTAATGACGTGTATGTCATTGCGCTTTATACGCTCTGCCGCCATTCTATTATACATAATAACCCAATAACGAAGAAACCGATCAATTTGGTGAATAGTATTAGCTATTTTAGGCAAAGTTACCTTTATTCAGGCCATATAGAGACTTTAGCGTGTTTGACCATTGTAAGCTAAATAGACATAGATATATCTATGCTCATGTATTTATGTATCTATAACCAAAACCCATATAGTGTTTAGTTTCCGATATCTTTCCTGTGAAACCATTTGTTTAGTGTTTTATTTGCGACAATGGAGGTGAATATAAAAAGCATAATCCAGTAATAATATACTAATAATTCCATGAGAACAGAATAATTTATTTCAAAGAGTGCGAACAAATATATTAAAATCTAAAACAATGTAAATTGCACCTGTCAAAAAATATTCCTGTGGCCATATTTAATTTAAAGATTTTTCTTCACCTGGTCATATTTTTAACTACGGAATTCGCCAAATCAGTTCAATGTCACATAGAATATTCACCTAATTGTAACTTTAATTCTTTAATTTAAAGTATCTTGGACAGAACTAGTGATCTGTGGAGCCCTCGAGTAAAATCGAGGCATTCACTTTAAGCGATGAAGGACTTTGGAAGTAATTTTTACTGATCAAGCAGAGCATCACAGTGACCGCTTTCAGGAAGTTTTTTTTATTTATGAACTTTCGTAAAATATTGTCGCCTTCCTAGTAGACTGATGAAAACGAAACTTTACCGACAATTCCCCAATGAAAATGGAAATGTTTACACTGCATCTATAAAAAATCCGCAAAATATGCACATGTCGAATCCAATTGTCTATGATCGTTTCGTTCATCACTTTTTCTGTTTTTTTATATGCAAATAATTCATTCCCATCATAAAGCATTCTGAGATACAGGTGAGACATGCGGATGCCTTGAAATCCATTGTCTGATCAATTCCTAACATGGTTTGAGCATGTAGGATTTTCATATTGATGTTAAAGAATTCCATCGTAATGCCTAAATCGAGTAGCCAAGGCAGGTTTAATATTTTTCTGAATGTATTGAACATAAATACGTAAATTAATTCTTTATTCACTTTTCCGTCGATAGGTAACATTTATTTCTCTATTTAGTGTGGCAGAACCCACCCGTTGACAAATTAGCTTATAGGGAATTGGAATAAGCAAAATGTATTTTTCCCTCAACGCATCCGTTTCGTTGTTACTGCCTGCTCCAACAAATGTTTGATCATTAAGCACGACGCACCTAGATAAGTTGAACAACACATTTCGTTAACACTGAACTTGGTAAATGCTCACGTTCTTTCATAAATCCAATTGTGTAAAAGTAAAATATTTTTTCGAAACCGGATCAATTAAAATTACCTGATCTGCGTTTTGAATAACACAAGTAAGTCTCCAGCCGTTTTCTTTTTTCAAAAAATATTTCGGCTGCCTTTATCGGCAGCCTTCTTCCGTTGGTCCATTCTCACTAGTTTTGTTTTTTTTTTAACTATTAAGAATGAAGGAGGCAGCCGATGTATTTAGTTTAAGAAAGAAAACGAGAGGAAAACTACTCGTGTTAGTCAAAACGCAGATCAGGTAAAAACACAATTGTCTATTAATAGACTATGCCCATGCATGTAGAAACACGTAATTGTAGCATAACGTATCGAAATGAAATTGGCTAAATAACAAGTCTTCAACATAATACGAATAACCGAAGCTAAACAAAATATGTCACATTAAACAGGTGCGTTGCTTTCTAACGGCGCACCACAGTGGTAACTTCATATGTCGATTTTGTTGTGCAACGCCAAAGAAACTGCATCAGAAATCATTATTTTCAATTTTTTAATGTTTGTACACAGCTCTGCAACGTTAATGAACCATCGCTAACGTTTAGTAATATAAATGATTTTATGCTAAAATGCGGAGCACTACCAACTTGAACACTAATTTTACAAACTTCATGTGTGAAATTTCTTTTGATAGAGATTCTACAAGCGAAGTTCATTAAAATTCCTTCTACTGCATTTATACTGGCCTATTTTGGACACTTCATTAGCTAGCAATGAAATAAAGCGAGCGTGATTCACTTCGATACATTGTTGTTATTTAACAGGAAGCTACGGAACTATTTATCTATTTTTTACGCCTTAATAAGTTAGCTCAAAGAAGACCCCAATAATAATGAAAATTAAGCATGATAAGAGGGGCCACTCTCGGGTTTATTGGCGTACAAAATCGCATTGTTAAAGTTTTCATTATAATTTGACTATACCACTGTTTTAACACTGTTTTAAATAGAAAAGCTAGCATTGTTTATTTATCTCGGATTTCTTGACCAAATATATAGTAATTAAACGGACAATGATTGCACAGGCGTTGACAACCATTAATTCTAATCACGTTTTCGATTTTAATATACAACACCGGACGCATTATGTACATACATTTATCTGTATAAACTAAAGATTGTACAGTGTAGAAAAGGCAATTCATCCAGTAGGCCGGTTTCGTTCTCATTAAGAATTCATCGCATACTGACCAGGATTTGCCAGGGACAGGGCACGAAGCAGACGTGCCCAGGTTCGAGTCCTGTTCGCGGAAAATTTTGGGCCAGCACCCGATGAGTTCCAATAAGGACGAAACCAGTCTACTCTAAACAATTCTTAGTTTAAATTGAGAAATGTATGTGCATAATGAGTCAGGTGTTTATATCAAGATCGCAAACTTGATTAAAGTAATTTTTATCACAGCCCACACATCCAATGTTCGTCTTATTCTATAAATGTTCATTTCAATAGCATTTACCCATGTACCGTATTGTCTGTTCTTTAATGACATATTGGAGATGGTTAGTTGGAACTTCCAGTCTAAATGGATGACATATTGTCTCCACATGCTGCATTTTCATTTTCATTTACGTCCCTCATGTACCAATTTGGTAATGGATACACTATACATAGCAAATAGATGCATAAATGTTAATTCGCCGCGGCTAAAAATATATAAGTTAAATTGCAGTTCTTTAAGGATACAGACTGTTACATAATTCATAGAGCCCATCTCCTGGGCAAAATATTGTCACATACACGAAACATCCATATTTTGCCTTATTATCAGTTATAAAGAAATGAGCATATTGGTTAATTAGTTGGACACTGTCCTATTTGAAAAAAATCTCAGATATTAATTTAATGTTTGTTCATTTTCGAATTAGTGTAAATATGTTCAGTTGCAGACACTTCAAAATAAAATTGGTTTAAAGGTTTATTGTTTGTAACTCTTTTAATGTGTCAGATTGGCTGTTTAGAAAGAATAAATTAAGTGTCCTAGAAAAGATTTCATATTTTATAACATATTTGATGCTTATAAATCTGAGGTATTGGATGTAATTTTTCAGGCAAAGTTTTTGAGTTCTTATTTTTTTGATAAATTTAATATGGATATATTAGTATTTAAATTTTGTGTCATAGTGCATTAATTTTATCTGTCTCTTGTATGTATTGAAAATTTCTCTAACAAATTTTTTTAAATAAGTGGAGTCTGTTTGTTGTATTAATTAAGCTCCTGGAGTTGATAGGAATTGATTTAATCAGAATTTCTACTCCCAAGTGCCGTTTCATGTGTAATTATGTCCAGCGACGCTTATCTAGTTTAAGAAATCACTGTTGAGGAATATAAAAATAAAGTTCACCTTTTAAGTTAATTTAAGCATTTCGCATTTTTTCAATTAAAAATTTTGTAGAAACTACAGTGGCGTTATTGCTCTTTAACTTTTAGCCAAAGAACAAGATATGCACCTCACACGTATCGTCGTTTTATTACAAGCATTGTCTGTTTTGTGGTTACATTAAGATTAAATAAGGCACAGTTTAACCAAATGAAATTTCATTTTTCTGATGGCCGTGGTTGATAAAAATACTTGTCAAATTGTATTTGAGCCATTTAAATACATTTTTGATCTCAAAAACAACAATTCGTGCATTCTACTTTGAAAGACTCGATCATTTTCCTGTGACAGGCGTTATTTAGTCTTGTGCTGATTTTCTACAACACAACACCAAATTTAATCACAGGACGATGTGTTGACAATCCAGGTTTCATGACCTTATGAAAATTTCCTGCATTTTAGTCAATTTTGTGGTAGCGTGTTTTGTGATTTTGGCTATTCTTGAAATATACTAACTGTGCCTTTTAAGTAGACCGTGGGCGAGTAACGTAAATTTATTGCAAAACTCAATATGTCACGTGTTGCGTGGTGGGATATCAGAACAAATTTTCTGCCCATTCTTATATGTTGATTTGTTATTGAATGACATTTTTCAAAAGAGTGCAAAATTCTATTCTTTTGGAGACCAATCCCTGCCTGTGATTTAGACAATGACACTTGCTTATAGATGCCTGTGGCTTGTTTCAAATCTTTAATTAATAAGACGATTTAGAATATTTATAATTAGAAAAGTAGAAAAATTTAATGCTCTGCTAGGAAGTAAATACTTTTTGTCAATCAAATGCCTTAACGTCGTTCTTTCATACTTGACCTAGTAAAATATGTTTAATTAGACCGTTGATTTGATCGATCAAAATTCCTTAATTAAAACAGAAGATATTTAGAACACGTCACAATGTCGATCCAGACCGATGATAATAATTTACCCAATAGATATCTATTAGGATTAATCAACAAATGCTTACCGATTAGGCGTTGATTTTAATAACTCTACCACACGACCAATGGATGAAAACATTAACTGAGCATAATAGGTTACTGATTTGTAGATTAACTAAAACCTCGTCGAAGGCGTTGTTTGTTTAATAAAAAACATTCATTGAACGCCTTATAATGAACAAGAAGTTCTAATCAGCATTCTCTGAAATATGACATTTTTTAATCTCATTTTCTATTGGTAAAAATATTGAATCACCGCAAGGCCTCTTATTAGCAAGTTCTATTTAAAAATTCCGTTATAATTAATTAAGGACTATGTTAAAAAATTATTTAATTCCTCCGTCTAAGCTTCTAGTTAGGATTTTCACAAACAGTACAAACTATGGTCATTGCCTATTAAAATTGGATTATCAGAGGTATGATGTTTCTGCGCGACAACTTTCCTCACTCGCACGTGAAGCTAAGCCTGTCAAGCTAAAATTTAAAATGTCAAATACTCATTACTTCGAGGCAAACCTTCTAAATTTTAATTAAAAGCTTGTCAAGCGTATTCCAATTAAAGGTTGTAATTTTAACTTTTTCACTAAACTGTGGTTGATTGCTTACTGTCGATACATATTTATTGCATTTAAGCATATTAGCAGGATTTATTTCCATCATAATATAATCATTGTCCAATATCTGTCATGCAATATAAATTACTCGACAGAATTATTTCTTGTATGTCTATGTATCTATTTATATATTTTTCGAACTTAATATATATATATATATATATATATATATATATATATATATATATATATATATGAGTTTAGTTTGTGTGTGCTTGTGTATGACGGCCCACTAATAGGCCCTCGCAATGATGATAGGTCCAGCGTGTGCAATATTGATAATTTAATTTCTAAAAGAAATGATTGCACACGATTGGAACCATGATAATCATTATTAAACTATATAAGTCATAATAAGATGACTAGCAACTTATGGTAATCACAGTGACAAACTGGTCAAAGAATTTTGTATTAATGCTAAACCATAATTAATTTTTTGACGAGACATAATAAGAGTATACCAGCTTTGACTATAAATTAACAATGATAACTTAACAGGATGAAATGCTATGAATTATTAACAATTATTAAAACTATCCCACATCCACACCAGACACCTGTCGCCTAGCCACGAGGAATAGTTCGAAACAAACAGTCTCGGAATATTGCGATCTTGACACAAACACCCGTTCTATTATATAAGCGCACCTGTCAATATAAACTACTAATTTAAAATGTAAAATGCAAAATTCATTTTGGTAGACCTGTTTCATCCATATTGGAAATTCTTCACGTGGAAGGTAACCGTTAATGATAAGAGTGTTACGCACACAAATTTACTCAGTTTGCAACTAACCTGGCGAGGAAATGCGCAATAACCCATTACACAGTGTCTTAACGAAGCCTTTTTCTCTTTTCAACTGGCGGTACCTACCGAATTTCAAATATTACACAGTACATGTTATCTAATGGAACACTGATTTGCGCAATGTGCCTGAGCAGTTCATCAAGCAAAGATAGATTATCATTCCCGTCGTATTCAATATTAAATCTAATATTCGGATGGCATCCGTTGAATATATTAAGCATTTCTCCGGCATGCACACGGCTTATCATCAAAGAAACAGTTTTATAGTCTCACTTTCATTAATATATTAATGTTAGTTCTTTCTAGCATACATATAAACAGATCGGCCATGATAGGAACTAGAGCGGAAGCTATTCCTACACCATCTTTTTATCTGTAAATCTGACTATTAAATTGAATTAAATATTCGAACCGAATAATTACAATAACCTCTTCAAATAAGTGTCACACGAATTAAACGTCGAGAAATTATCCCGAGCATAATGGCGTACAAACTCAATATTTTCCTTAATTGGAACATGAGTAAATAACGATCAAATATCTATTGAACACACCTGGTGGATTTTAACGTTCAATTTGTCTACTTTTGCAATAAATTCAGAGGAAGCTCTTAAATGATGCACAGATAGGTGCTCCCACACAAACTTCAATAGGTTAAAGAACCATTTCGCCAATACAGATTTTTTGCGTATTTGTCATTGAAATATTGGTCTATGCGAAATGCCATATTTGTGCGACTTTGGTATAGATTAGAACCTTGGCAATTGTGTTCCAACCAACCTTATTTATTTGCTTTCAACATATATGATCTCTCCGTCTTTTAGCAGGTAGGATAACTCCACCGATATGCCTAGGCATTCTGTCACATCACCTTTAAAACCAATGAAAATTTGTGGACCACAAATCAAAAAGTTACTTTAGAAACGTAACCATCACGATAAATGACAACAAAGCTGGTTAAAGAATAACACCATTATGTTTTACACCACTTTCGTAACGCAGCCATATCCGCTTTATTCAGCGAAGATTCCATTGACTGAGACGAATTTTGATATTGGTGACAAATATAATGAGAAGCTCGAAATTATAAACCCTCGTTGTCTGTCGTCATTAATGCCTTTTAAATCAGACAGCTGAGTGAATGGTGATTGAAACTCTGCTTCCGTTACCACAGTTATTTAACTGACAAATGTGTAAACCTGCAATAGTGAAGCTAACATCATATAAAGTCTTCGACAATGCGACGTCAACGCTAACTCACACTATATAATATATATACCAAGTCTATAAAGGATACTAACACTATGGCTATTGTGTTAGTAACCGATACCAACATTATAGTACCGAATAGGTACATGGTACTAACACTATGGTTTCCGAGTCGGTACAGGGTATCAACATGATGGATATCAATTTATGCTATAGTTCACCGAAATTGAGAATTAAAGCAATTTCTGAACACCTGTTACTCCAGTAAACCCATACACTCTGGCCTTGATCGATATCAGTTATCACATTTCGCGGTAAGCATGACATCATTCAATTAAAAATATAACAGTTAAATACTGTTTGTTGCGGAGAGCTAATATATATGAAAGTATGTATTAGGTGTTGCGAACCTAGGAACAAATTAGTTCAGTTGTGACCAGAAGGATACACCAAAGACAGCATGAACGGAAAGCATAATCTCATGCACTGGCGACTCATCAGAAGGAGCCGGTATTACGCCCATTAACCACTATATATTTGGGTGAGGAATGTGGCATAATAGGACGCTACAATCTCCTAGACGAATGTGCAAACCTGCGACTTCAACGCTAACTCATTCTGTTTGATATATATACCGAGTCTGTAAAGGATACTAACACAATGGTTATTGTGTTAGTAACCGATGCCAACATTATCGTAGCGAAAAGGTACATGTTACTAAAAATATGGTTGCCGAGTCGGTGGAACATTTGTATGTTTAGTCAGAATGCTTTTAATTTAACAAACATTGCTTTGTATCTGTATACTATTTTCGAGTTTTATCTGTGTAGAACTGAGACGTTTGATAAATTGTCAACATGTTGCCACTTAAATTCAAACTCCGAATGAGCTTATTGCTCTGCCGATTCCAGGTCTATTTTAATCAATTTCTGCCGTAAATGTAGTTTCCTTCTTCTGAATAATTACCTTACGTACTTACATAGGGTATATTTGTATTTTTTAATTAATAAATTTGTGTTTATTTATTTTGTTCAATTATACATCGATTTTAACCATTCTATTTACTTTAAATCTTTATTTATTTTCTCACTTTATTTTTTAAATCTCTTATTTATGTACTTCAAAGTTTTTTTTTTAATTATTTAAACTGATATCATTGTACATATGCAATGGAAAGGCAATATTTCACTCGTCCATTCATAGTCCTCTTTTAGTAATTTTTTACTCGTTTTTTTATATTATTGTATTAAATTATTTATTGAAAACATACTTTTAGAACAAAAGCAATCTGGGTAACTCCTCACGAAATAAGGATACAAATTTGTCTTCGTGACAGCTTAATTGTAGCTCTCTGTGCTAGGCTAAGATGAAACTACATAACTGTCCTTAACTTCGTCTGAGATGTAATCATCAGCATGCGTGCATTCGTAATGATGCGTCGAGGAAAAGCTATTTATAAGGATATTTTTGAAATTTTTGCGCAAAATTTACGCGCTGAAATGTTATAAAGTGAGCTATATGCCTCGAAAAATAGCCAATAACTCTATTTTTAAATGGTTGTCATTTAAATCGGCACTTTATCAAACAATTAGGGCTTAGCCCTGCTCGAGCTCCAATCTCGGCGTCACTAAGTGCCCAGGCGTCGTCATTCACATCGCTCAATAACGAAAATACCAACTGGAAAGACACAAAATCGGCGGTGTCTTCATCATCAAAGTCGTCTTCTACAAAGGCGTGTTATCAGATGTTTGGAGCACATCAAACAGTCGATCTGTACAGAGGTCTGCCGCCGCCAAACTCCTTAGAGTCCAGCTTTACTGGAGCATACGGTCAACGTGCTTTTTCGCAATCAATGTCACCTTCGCCAAATTATCAACGGAAGAGCTCACAAGGTGTCCTCGGTAGTTTAAAATTGCGCGTTCCAAACATCCTGTTAGGACGATCTCATGCGTCATGCGGACGGAGGTCAAGATCTGAATTACTGAATGACCGCTCCGTGCAAAGTGATATAGCACCACAACTTGATCCTCTATTTACCTCCGAAGCAGGTGAGTTGTTGCTGTTTTTTTCAAAAATTTGTAAACAAAATTTCCTCATTTGAATTTTCAAAGCGCTTAAATGTTTACTGTTGTGAAAAAGTGTCATATTTTTGGGAAAAAATCTTTATTTATTTTCAGTAAAATTGGAACATTTAATATTAAAAGGTCTTCAACCATATTACGATACTAAAAGTTTATGTATTAATTTCTTTTCCTGATTTTTTTATTTCCAACTGCTTTCTCTAAATTTAACATTATTAACTGTTTGTTATCTCCACCCATGAATTCAAAGACATACATGCTACGAAAGCTTTAGAATAGTTATTATCGTGGCTAAGATGACATTGTGCAGCAGACTTTTCCAGTGAAGTACAATTTATGCGAGACTACTAAAGGTGAGAGGCACACATCTAATTTTGCTCTCCATACATATGCATTGCGGATTGATCCTCGCTAGTCAGTTTGCCGTCGTACTCGGATGATGATCATGGAAGGTCGAAACGCGTCAGTGCGTTGTGACTGGTGGTAGTTTTGATATCTTGTTCGCTTAGCTAAATAAAATGGGATGGGTGTTTATTCGAAGCTGACAAACTTTATTTAAAGAAAAGTTATAATCATCAGCGCAATCAATGATTGCTCAATTTTATAACGGTTAAACAATTATTGATTGCGTTGGCGGTGATAGTAATTATTTTGATCAAGGTATTGAAATTCAGATACAATACTCAGCTTATACTGATGAATTAATGTATAATGAAATTGATACTTATATCAAGCTCATAACCTTAATTTAATTAATAATCATATATTTGCAGGCAATATTTCCGGCAATATGAAAACTTTTATAAATGGCAAAGTTTATGTTAATGCGCTTATTTTGATTTCAATTGAATTTAAG
Organism: Eudiplozoon nipponicum; assembly: GCA_029291075.1. Lineage (NCBI taxonomy): Eukaryota > Metazoa > Platyhelminthes > Monogenea > Mazocraeidea > Diplozoidae > Eudiplozoon > Eudiplozoon nipponicum. The sequence continues at coordinate 77,787 of JAQBSW010002758.1, read as the reverse complement.
AACTAGCAACAACATCTTTCCAAACAAAGTATATATTCTTATAGACTGATCTGGATATGTTGTCCTGGTTAAGAAAATCTATCTAGATAAATCCACGAGAGGAAATTAAAAGTGAAAATTTTTCTAAAGTGTTTTTTGGTAATTTATATAAGTTTAACGGTATACTTATATAATGCATTAATACTTTGGCGTTTATCTCAAAATGGTATCAATATATTAGAATTGGCTTGTCATTTTTACACTTTAATTCATTGGAGAAAAGACCAATACCCATTTTTTAAATCTCGTAGTTTAACACCTGAGACTTAGTGATTTTCTGCTTCACGAATGCTAAACATAAGACTACAGGAATATTGCTAATTTAGCTTGAAATAACTGTTTTATCTAATGCATACATGCGTTTTGTGCTTACTGAACTAAGTTTTTGCTAATTACGCAATGGTTCATACATACAATTCTATATATTATTTATCGATAACAACAATTTCAACTATTATATTTTCCATTGAATAATGTCAAGATTACCACGAATTGTTATAACTGATGTTGATCGAGACCAGAATATATAGCTTTGTTTGAGTAGCAGATGTTCAGAATTAGTTGTTAATTTCAATTTTCAATCTTAACAATCCGTGAATTCGTTCCCTTTACAGGTATATATTACTCATTATTTGAAGTAAGTAGGCCTTGAAACCATATTACCGAAGGCTTTATATGAGTGTTAATCTATTACTGCTGGACTTCACATGCGTATTGTAGTTTGTTCCGTCCAACTGTCTCAAATTTCTTGACAAAGGATATGGCTTGTATAGGGCGTGATAACAAAATCTACTGAATAATCGCCGGTAAGCACGAAACACATGTTTACCTGGAATGATGCTTTTTATCCCTGCCGACTTTCGAATATTCTTCAGGTTAAAATTACACTAAATTGTAACAAGATACGCAATATCTGATACATAATTTGTGTATCTCAGATATCCGTGACAACGAATGTAAGTGTCACTATGCATAATATACGTCAATCGTGAATTCGTAGATTTATCAACACTTCACGGTTGCTTAAAAGCAATAAGTAATTTGTCTGAGAATTTGTTGGACATAGTCATGGTATTTATATGCTGAAAGAAAATTCCGGCTTCCTAATGAAAGCTTGCCACTGATTACAAAAATCTTAAAAGCTCTTGCACAGAAACAAAACTTATCTAAATAAAAAACAAAATGTTATGAGTATAAAAAAAATTATAAATATATACAAATTCTGTCATTGTTCTTCTTATTCCCTGAGCTCTGAGGTAATTTCCACAAGACTTTTATTTGACATTTTAAAATGTTATATATATATATATATATATATATATATATATATATTCCTCAATGCGGTGAAATAAATTTTCCAATATTAATACAAACGACCAACCTTAACGGAAAAAATTGTGCACAATTGAGTATATTGTCTTTTTAGTCCTTTATTCTGACTAATAAGTGATTGTTCTCAGTTCTTCTTGTCTAGGAGTAATTTTTAAGACGCTGTTTCTCGTATCTGCATCAGTCCACAGCTCATCTTGCATTATAAAACAAACTTATAACGCAAGCGTAAAATTTCACTTAAAACAGCCCATTTATACTTATGTTTGGATGTTCCTATAAAAGCCAATTGATGTTTAATTATATTGGCTTGTGTCAAATATGTGTTTGCGTTTACAACTGCTTAGTCTTCGGTTAAATATAATTATACACACGTGTACTGCCAATTCAATGACACTACAGTGGCTGAATGATAATTTATTCTTCGCACGGGTCAGACAGTTTTATTCATTCTTAGCTTGTAAATGACATGTATAAAATTGACTACACTGGTATGTTCAGGAAGAAAAATAAAACATATTTTGTATTAATAAAATCATTCTAAGGTAAGTTATAAAAATATCAAAAGACAAAAAAGCAAATGTAACATTCAACTTAAATCATCCAATTTAGATTTATAACCAGAAAATGCCATGATATATACTGAATTTTCATTATATTGACACGCGTCGCGTATGTGCATGTGTGGTGATCAGTTAAGAATAATTGCGTTCGTCTATTTTTTATACTAAATATGTTAAATTATTTAATCAAGATTACTTTTATTGGTCAGGGAGGGGACAATTTATAAGAAGATAAATATTAATACCGTCAAGCTAAGATGAGTGATCAAAACTTTAGTGAAATAAAAGAAAGCTTGTTTACGATATGAAGTAAAATTAGTAAAGGACAGACATAAAAGTTACGAGAATTAACTAACAGAGAAATGGCATTATGGCGAAAGGGGATAATTAAAATTAAAAATTCTTTTCTAAGTGCACAAATGTAATAGATGCAATAATATATCGAGTTAAAGTATGAAAATTTGAAGAATAGTGCTGTAAATAATTTCGTGCACAGTAGTAATTTATAAACTCATAAATTAGCCCTCCTTAATCCATAAATTTTAGTTTTATTGCTGGAACTTGTTTCCAATTCTGATTCGTACAATCCTATATTCCTACATTTTTGTTATTCAAAATCAAACCTAGCGATCTTTTCCACGCTGTTCTAACCAAAATTTAACCTTAAATTCAATTTTAATAGATTCGCTAATCAATCTCGTAAAGTTATGACAGCATATTTTCATGCGTCTATAACCATCTCAATTAATAGTTTTTCTAGATCCCACTGAGTAGAGAGTTAGAATTAGGCAGATTGCAAGAAATATTCAGTGCAAATGGTTAATCTTGTTAAGTAATCCAAAGTTGAATAACGATAAATCCGATAAAGTGATGGAGGATGATAGAATCATGGTATTACTGAACTCCAAATTAAGAAAAAAAATGAATATTTATTAGCATTTAATTTAAACATAAGAACTATCCTAAGACAGATCACTAAACGGTGCATTAAACTTCCTTTCTAAAATACAGAATTGAACTCTTTGGTACATTAGGAGTCTCTGATACCCGATACAGAAACTGTTGCCTCATTAATGCTAGTGAAACTATGCGCCCAATCAGGTTAAGATTTTGAGAGCACAAGGCTGCATGTCAGGATAGATTTGTTACCAGATCTGATCGTGTCCGTCATTCGTCGGAGATTGGACGCACAATTAACTGAGATGATTGCAGACGCATAACAGTCCACAGTTGTAACAAAATAATGAGACGAATTATTGAATCTGATGAAATTGAACCAAGAGATAATATTGTGAAATAAAAAATCGCAAGAAATTGGTAGGCTCTTTTTGGAACAAAGCATCAATTAATGGTTGGAAAAGACGATTGCATGAATCAGAAGTGGAAACATGTTTTAGTAAAATACTAAGCTTATTCTATTTAGATGAGCTAATATTCGAGCTTATAATTTGTTATTGTTTAATAAATAATTTACGGCACTATCCTTCAAAATTTCATTCATTAATTCGTATTTTATTGAATTTATTTTCCTAATCTACTTATTTCATCTTCACTTATTAACTTAACATCTTATTCACTATTTCTTTTATTTTACTACAAATTTAATAAATTATCCTTGCATTGTTCTACATCTGCTGCAATTCCATTTCTTTGTTTCTCACCCCTTACCACTGAAATCATTCTTCATTACACCATTTCAAATATTAAAAATGACACAATTGGCCTGAATTTTGCAAAGTTTAAATCAACATTCCATTACTGAAGTTTCACTGAAAGATATACACGTGTAAACAATTACACTTCAATTAATACTTACCATATTTATACCCACACGCAACCTCAAATAAGTAAATCATAAATGAAAATGTAATGATTTAAGTTAAATTTCACTCTTGCATTATTTTTCATTTGTTACTTTATCAGTTAACTTGGCGTCACTTCATTATGGGTTTGTTTGTTTTATTTTGCTCTCCTCTCTAATCTATGGGGTCACTATTATCTCATTTGACAAGTTAATAATGAATTAATTAGTCAGACGCGTGCAATAGATAGATCAACATCTCGCAATATAGATTAACTTGCTTGGCTGTAGATGTGTGTTTAATTATATTTACTCAAATCTAAACATTTATACACACTCATATATACGTGGCACATGGCTAACTAAGGAGACATTAGTTACCTGCTATCGAATCTCCCGATGTTAAGAGTAAATGAAACGGTTTTAATGATATTTGACATGTTTATTATTATTGTTTTTATAACATGTGATGATCTGTGGACAAATTAAGCGACCTTAAATCTCTTTTCGAAAATTATCCAAAGAAAAGAAGACTAGGGATCAATCACTTGTTAATTAAAACTTGGGACAGGTAAACTACCAATACGAAAACCTGATCGATATCCGATATCACAATTCTGTAGTTATCATGAAATTACTCAATCAAACGTAAAGAAGTTATTTATTAATTATTGTGAAAAATTTGCGTATATGTTTTAAATATTTAGTGTTTATTTTAAACAAGTAAGTTCAAACAAAACCAGTAAGATATATCAATATCAGCATTAATAAAATGTACCATCTGATTTGTATATGTCTTTAGTTTTTAATTTTGTTTCATTAGACATATTCGGATTTACGCCGTAAAAATTACCGGATATCTTTCTTTTGCAAAGTCTTATATGTTTGCATATTTGAATATTAGTTGTGTCTTCTTAAAAAAATGTGACGTAAAATCTTCCGTGGTATATATACTTTGTATAAAGACTGCATTATGTACCAGGTATGTGACTTTCGAATTAGGTACATTTTCATCAAAATAACTAATACCAAACATTCGGAACACTAGTTAGTCCAGCAGAACTATTCATTTTGGCCTCGATCAACATCAGTTATCATATTTCGCGGTAATCATTACATTGTTTAAAGATATATCTTTAATTCTTGATTGTGGAGAACTTACACATATGCGTGTATGTATTAGATATAACGTATCTCGTAACAAATTAGTTAAAAGAGCACCAGTATATATGCCAAAGTCATAAACAATTGGCACAATCTCCTTTTGGTGTAATTTTCTTTTTTACTGGCATTTACCATAGTTTCCGTCACTACGCTCCAAACCTATTCTGTATTAGGTCATGGATGGTCGGACATGCCTAATAAAATAGTATAAGAGTCAAATTTATATTCTTAAGTAATTCGACTTCAAAATCATATATATATATATATATATATATATATATATATATATATATATATATATATATATATATATATATTGTACCACGGATTGAAAAGTAGCCAACTTATTCGCTTTTGGGCAAGAAGTAAATTCACTAAAAGTAAAAAAAAACATTCTGAACAATAATTTTACTCAAAGTTGCGATTTCCATACGAACACCAGTTCTATTATATAAATACCATATTTTATAATATGAAAAAGTCAATTCATCTAGTAGACCGGTTTCGTCCGTATTGTACTTTTGTCAGGCCGTGCATTCTATCTTTGACTGTGCCAATTGGTTTGGTTTCTTTTAGACAATTTACCACGTTAAGCTAATCTAGATTTTGAATAACCCGCAATCTGAGCAGCTTCCCTGTGTATTGGCGATGTTTTTTATGGCACTCCCTAATTGTCTATCCTTAGAGCTTTCTTATTTCACGTTGCTCGATTTCTTTTTACACATTTTCATATTCCATTATCAAAGGTATTTTCTTGCATCTTGTATTAAAGTAAATCATCTACATCTTTAAACAAAACTAATTTTGACTCGGTGGTCGTCTCTTACCTGGCATTATTGATTGGGTAGTTTCTGAAGTTTGGCTTATCATAAAGAACTTTGCTCCTTTACTTAATGTAAGTTTTTTCATACAAAAAATCTTGTAAGTTTATAAGACATTTGTTATCGACTTTCAATGTACGTTTTTCAATTGCTCTGATTTTATGAATTGGGTTATTTCCGTCCACCCATGAAATGCCTTCATTCCCTAAATAACATTACAATACAATCTCTCTAATACCACTTTTGCTATACCTGTAGTCTATTTCTTCTTATTCGTTAATATTTAGTATTTAGGTCTAGGATTTAATTCGTCCTTAGGCATATTTGATATAATCAAACCTGTCTACTTATGATGTGCAAACATGAGTAATTGTCTTTAAAATTAAAGTAATTTACCCGTCACAATTTATCTGCTTTCGAATTTGTTTCAATTGGCGTTAAATATTGACTCGCTTATTTCGCGATGTCATCTCCATCTTGAAATATACTTTTACATAATGATAGCTATAGAACCGTCTTACACTTTACCAATGCATTAGTGCCCATCTTGCCATTCAAAAACCGCTATCCATATGTCGAAAACTGCCCATAACTTCCATGCAACACAATTTACCAATTTAATTAAGTTACACGTTATTTTTCATTTGTGGCTCAGATGGATCTTATCGTGTTAACCAACTGGCTTTGCCGGTCATTGTACTGGTTGGTAACAAAGCGGATCTTGCAAAGGACGAGGTCGAGGATGATGAGGAGGAGGATCTAGACAGCAGCATCAGTGAGAATCACTGTCCGGGTCAGTTTGATTGTTACAACAACAGAACCGTGGACATGGACGGAAAGTCGAGCAGAATACGGAGACGGGAAGATGGCTCAACAGCAGGTAAGCTGTGCTCATCCTGTATTACAATAGATATTATTATTCACGAACCCAACCATCGTCACTGGAAACCAGGTGAGTGTGGTGCATGGAAGTGAATAATATTTTTTATATAATAGTAAACGCACTTACGTCTGACGCATGGTAGACTTGTTGTATTGAGTAACTGATTTAACAAGATGGGACAATTGGTTACAAAATATTCACTAACTTTATTTAAAGAGCAGACGCAATTGCTGGTGTGCTTGGTTCTTCCTATGTGATCGTCAGTACATGATGAAAATCAAACTGATATCTAGCCTTGGAGCTCAAAATAGTGCAACCCGTGTCTCACTTTCTTTGAAAAATTTACGGCGCGGTTCGATTAATGGCAGTCTGATTTGCACTGGTCGTTGCCAACGAATCTTCTTTTTCTGCTGTTGGTTCTATATTCAAGAGGACCTTCAACGCAATTATCAATTGTCTACTTTTATAACCAATACATCAATTTAAATGGCAATGCACGGGTGTCAATATCCCATTCGAATATTATTATATTATATTATTATTATAGTATTATAATAATAAGACTGGTAACGTGGAAATCGAGACACGAGTGATTTGCTACTTAAAGTTAAAACGTATATAGTCAACATTTGAAAGGTGATATCAAGTGTATCGATGCGCCGTTTGGTTTTAATTCGGAAGCTGTTTTACAACGAGTTCATGCAATTGGAAATAGGAAAAAATATAGCTCCTTACAACAGACTGAGTCAAAAATTACCTTTTCTTGTTATTCTGGTACACAGCCTTTTATAATCATGTAGATTTTGATTTTATATCATTACAACGAGAGACAAATAACGGTAATAACACACAAAACCACTGTTCTTTGTTGTTATGTAATCAATTTTCGCCCCCATTTCTGTGATATTCTTCAACAGCAAAAGTATAAAAATGAGCTCAATTGACGTAATGCGACACGAAATTGCATAAGGGATAGTAATTAATAGAACTGCTTTCAAAGCGATTTAAGTTGTTTTAAATACTTTCTCACATAATGTTTTTCATTCTGAATGTGTGGAGAATTTTATTGGTGCATTCGCAATTGTTTAAAATCTTAAAAATAATAAATAAATTGGTCTTTATGTGAAATTATTTTAATGACAAGATACTTACAGTTCACACTTAAGCGTTATCTCAGACAAAAAGCAATGTAGCTGACATAAGTCAAAGATTGAATATGAATGAAATATTGAAAAACGCATTTTGTACTTAATAAATTGTTTCCATGGTTGTATGATAATGGTATTAATCGATTTTAAATGTTCAACTGCAGTGATGTCAGCTTGTAGCTTTTGACACTCGTTTAAATTTCGACGATAAGCTATTCTTAAAGCCTTTGTCAACAAACGTCCAGCTGCTGGTCTGCACATAGCAGTTGCATTGACGCTTGCTGGTACCTCAAAGCGAGATGCTCCCGGTAGGTGTTGCTCGTGACACTTGTGTGCCAGATCACAGCGAAGAAGAAAAATTGACAATTTAAATTACTTATAGCCTATCTGGCATATCCAGAGATTGAACAGGCTTCATAGGCAATATTCAACATTCTAGTGCCCTGTAAACCACATTCAATTGTGTCAATGATCAATGTGCTCCATTTACCAGGAGGCCGAATGGTAACGTAAACGCTTGCTTCACAAAATACCTTAGAACTTTTATGTTTTTGCGTATTAATTGATCTTGTTCCTCTGCGAGAGTCATTCTCAATAGAGTGTCTGGAATTTCTGATTGAATTCTAAAATATTAGATACGAGATTTATAAACAACAAAATAGAAATCCCAAAATATTGATAATACTGCAAAAAATTAACAAATTCCTATTTTCAAATCTCAAACGTCCGATACCGTTTTCCGAAATGAGTGTTGAAACTGAATCATTGCTTTAGACCGCAGCAAAAATACAAGCGGGCAATATATTTAACACTTAATGTTTAAATTTTTGCGCATATTTTGCGTCTGTATGCGGGTATATTCATGTAAAGTTGTAATATTCTACAGCTGAAATACACTAACGAACAATTCTGGTTCAGTGGCGTTTAGAATCGCTCCTCTATCGACGGTACATTTAAAGTTGTTTTGCCTATTGAATACACTGTAGTTAAAATAAGGGTTTCGAACACGAATAAGATTACAACGAAGTTACCTAGGTTTTGACACCTTTTCACGCAAACTTTTGTTTCGACGTCGCATATCTGGCAATTATACAGTTCACTGTGCTCTGCAATGCGGCAGGATCTATAAATTTCTTAAGAGATTTCTCAATCGTCTATGTACGTATTTTAAGTGTTGTAAATGTACTGTATAGAACGCTATCTGTTTAAGCGTTTGCATTAAAAGTCTAGTTTAATCAATTTTGTTCTCGAAAAATTTGAAGATTTGGATTTACTGCTTCAAGGAGAATAGGACCAGAAAATTTTCCGATTTCGTTTTCTCCTGACCCGCAGAACGTCATAATGACCGACGGACACACGCCCTGAGGCTTTTTCGGATAACAATATTTTCACAGTAGCACGAAAATCTTGATCGTTGAACATTGTCAACGCGATTCCGAAACAAAATATTGAGCAACCTTTTGCTTTATTCATGTAATTGATTTCATTAAACAAGCAGTTATCGTCCTAGCGGCGATTATTGTCATTTAATTGCTTCGATGAATAAAAGAGCGGCAAATTGACAGCATAGCAAAATTGTCGGTCGTTACACGTACTGTCACGTTTCAATTTACGTTGCTGATCATCAGAGCATGACCAATAGCCGAATTACAATAATGAAGCCGAAATGCGCATTTGTTTATGCCGATTTTTATCTGCTACCAAAATAGGCTCATTTTCGGCTAAAGTGGTGCTTAACTTATAGAAGAAAATCTTAGTTTAAAATCTTAAAATGATTACCTAGCAAAGGGATGCGGAAAATACGGTTAAAATAATGCGCGACGGAATAACTACATGGTAGTTTCATTGCCGTGTCCTTGTCTTACCTAACAAGTAATTATTCTCATTTCTTCATTTCTTTCGATAATATTCGAGATTCTTTATCAGATCCATTCATAAGTTTACAAATTTTCACTGGTTATAAAACAAACTAATGAGTCAAATTTGAAATTTCACTTTTACCGTCTCTTTTTTACTTATGATTGAGAAATTCCACTATAGTTGACAAATTTTCTCTCTCATGTATGTGTTTGGTCGTCTAAGGTAGCTCAGTGTTGGGTAAAATATGATTAAACAAAGGTGTACAGTCAAATAATTGAAATTACAGTGGCAACATGTTAATAGGAAATTATCTCGCGTAATATTAATATGTTATTTTTATTGTGTGACATCGTGTAATTTATGGTGATCTTTTAATGCAAGAAAGCCAATGTAAGTGATAAATATGACGAAGGACAAAAAATGTAGATGTGAATTCTAACTTAAACCATTCCATTTACATTCATGACCGGCTAACCAAATATTAGTTACTGAAGTTTCAATAGACGGGCACAGGCTGCGTATTAGCATATGTGTATAACTGGTACGTATTCAGTTCAGTATAACTACATACATATGTGTATTTATCTAAGTGATACTACAGTGATTAGATGATAAATTTTCCTTTGCACGCGTCAGATTGTTTTCTTAATTTTAACATGTGAAAAAAGTGATCAAGATTAAACATATTTTTTTGGGTGAGGAGAAATAGTAATGAAAATTTAGCAGTAGTACCACCATACCAATATAAATGATCAAAAATATATTAAAATAAGATAAATCTTGATCAAAATGTATGCCGCCACTAATGGTGATGACAAGTAATAGCATATTGTGTAATATCATTTCATTTCCGTTGCACGTAAATAGGCACCTGTTTAGCCCACGATTATTTACGCCTTTTACTTAAGCCAATTCATCTACGGAATTTCCAACCCGCAGCGAAGCGATCTACTCTGTGACTAAAAAAGTCAATAATTTCGCAACGCGGACTGTCAGCCAGGGGTTAACCAGGTATATGGAACATAATTCTTTCCGTGCATCTTGAATTCCTCTCTTATTCTTATAAACTTGACGTAATACTCCTTCGACTTATCACCGTAAATGTAACTGCTCTTTATTCTGAGGTATAATTTCATTACATCTGACATATATTATTTTAAGTAAGAAACGAAACACATTTGCCAAACTTGTAATATTATGTGTACTCAGAAATTGCTCTCCATTAACTCGAATACGAAGTTTTATACGCTCTATTAAATATTTATTTAGCTCAGCTATTATTTTTTTGCTTCAACGAAAACCTTCTCTTTGTATTTATAAGTCAACTCAGAAGATTACTTACAATAACAAACAAACATGCATTGTGCAGGTGATCACTATTACATTGCAATGTTGTGCGTTTGGTTTGTTGCAGTTGGATTGGTGTTATCTGAGGCACGTTTACTGAACATAATTAATTTTTATCAGCAGCTTCGCATTCAATGATTATTTTATGTTATGACATATACGCTAGAAGATGCAAAAATTTATGTTTTTATATTAATAGAAACTGTGCAGGCAACATTTATAGTCAAATACAAGCTATGCGTGACAACTAGAGATTAAAGCCGCGTATCTACCACTGCTTTGCATATATTGTATGCATTGCGGTTTGATATTCGCTGATCAGATTTCCGTCGTACTCTAATGACTGTTAATAGAAGGGATAAACGCGTCAATACGTGTGACTGACGGTAGTTTTACAATATTGTGCGATAAGTTAAATACTATGGGATTGATGTTTACTTCAAGCTCGCAGACTTGAATTAACTAATTGTTACCACCACCCGCAATATTAATGATATTTTAGCTGTATTACGTATATATATGTATATGGTGAAAGCTGGAAAAAGTGACTACATAGAATTTGTGCAGCCCACCTTTCCAGTCAAGTTCAATGTATACGAGACTACTACAGTTGAGAGCAGTATGTCATATTATATATATTTTCCAATGCCGCGTTTTTGCGTACGCGGGTAGTAGCTTTGCACGGACAGTTTCACAAAGATCCGATTGATCAAAATTTCCAATTTTTTTTTATCTTTGGTCGGGTTGAGTTTGTATTCGTCCCAATGGAAATGCGGTTCTATCACATCTTTGTTTACTGGCGACGTTTCGGAAGTTGAATCCCACTTCCATCTTCAGGCCAATTAGTCTCCTTATATCCACAGCACAATATTCAGAATAGCAGATTTAAGCAAATGTGGTAACCTCGTTCCAAAACCGTTCTATTTATATATTTGACTCAACACTGGTTTTAAACATAGAATTTGTCTCAGTAACTAAACTCAATATATAACTATTTTTAATTAGCAGATCAATCCTTACCTCATCTATCTCAAATTCCCGTTATACACATAATCTCATCTCGTGTGCAGAATGTTGTAGGGGAGAGAGAAAGTATCGAACCTTTTTTTGTTGTTGTTATAACTGTACTGCTACTATGCCAGTAAGTGTGACTGAAGATAGATTTGTTTTTTTACTGCGAATTTTTAAATGCGATTAGATTGATGTTTATCTCCAGCTTGCAAACTTGAGTTACGGAACATATTGAAGATATTTGATCATTAACTTTATATGCAACCATAGACTGTAAAGATGTAACTAAATTTCTAAATAAATTAACAAGTTGTCTTTATTTTTGCAAACGTTTTAATCTATCAAATTTAACAATTGTACAAAATATTAAAATATGCATCTAATGCTGATTCTTCCTTTGAATCTAGCTATGAAAAGGAAGATTTTAATGGATTAATGCAGATCACATAATTAAGCTAATTATCTATCTTTACCAATGAATGTTATTAGTGATCTTTACATTTAAACAAAGTAGGTGTAGGGTATTTTAAAGCCATAAATATGTAACATGTTCTATGCTCAATTATTTTATCTAAGGTAACTTTAGTTAATAATAGCTCTCCCTTCAATTATCTCGTAAAAAATCTTTAAAGTTAAGACCAATAATTTCATTTAAAATCACAAATGTTTTCGCAGAAGGCAAAGACGATTATTGTGTTGGAGTATTGATCATAGACTCAATCTATCTTAAAAATATAAAATCCATGTGTTCTTGAAAGTCCAAAGGGCCTAGCTAAAGAATTATCTGAAGTTTTTGTTTTTTTTTCGTTCTCCCATATATACCACTATCTCCGTCGATCTCACCAAACACTCTTTGATCTAGGTTAGGCGTGTTATCAGATGCTTGATCGGACTAAACCTGTGCCACATCTAAACGGTTGCGCAATTTATCGAAACACAACTTCTAATCAAAAAGCATTCACTATTCTTAATATCACTTAATATTTGTAATTCGGGTAAATTTATAATTCATATTTAAGCCTTCAATCGCAGTCTATTTTTTAATCAAGTGAAAAGTTCATGAGACTGATGTAAGAGTTTTGTATGTCGTGTGAATTGTTCAAAAAATGGAATTAAATAAGAATTTATTAGGTGTTGCGAACCTAATAACAAATTAGTTCAATTGTGACCAGAACGATAGACCAAAGGCAGCATGAACGAAAAGTATAATCTCATACACATTCGTTTCGTGCTTACTGGCGATTCATCAGTAGGAGCCAGTATTACGCCCTATAACTACTATAAATTCGGGTGAAGAATTTGGGATAAAAGGACGGTACAATCTCCTAGACGAATGTGTAAACCTGCAATAGTGAAGCTAACATCATATAAAGTCTACGACAATGCGACTTCAATGCTAACTCACACTATATAATATATATACCGAGTCTGTAAAGGATACTAACACTATGGCTATTGTGTTAGTAACTGATACCTTTTTTGAAATCGATGAGTACCGGATACTAACACTATGGTTTCTGAGTCGGTACATGATACCAACCTGATGGATATAAATTTATGCTAAAGTTCACCCAAATTGAGAATTACAACAATTCCTGAACACCTGTTACTCCAGTTAAACCATACACTCTGGCCTTCATCGATATCAGTTATCACATTTCGCGGTAAGCATGACATCACTTAATTCAATATATTACAGTTAAATACTGTTTGTTGCGAAGAGCTAATATATATGCAAGTATGTATTAGGTTTTGCGAACCTAGTAACAAATTAGTTCGGTTGTGACCAGAAGGATAAACCAAAGGCAGCATGAACGGAAAGTATAATCTCATGCACATTCGTTTCGTGCTTACTGGCGACTCATCAGTAGGAGCCGGTATTACGCCCTTTAACCACTATATATTTGGTAGAAGAATGTGGAATAATAGGACGGTACAATCTCCTAGACGAATATGTAAACCTGCAATAGTGAAGCTAACATAATCTAAAGTCAACGACAATGCGACTTCAACGGTAACTCACTCTATATAATATATATACCGAGTCTGTAAAGGATACTAACACTATGGCTATTGTGTTAGTAACCGATTTTGCTGAGTTGCCAGTAAGCACGAAACGAATGTGCGTGAGATTATACTTTTCGTTCATGCTGCCTTTGGTTTATCCTTCTGGTCAAAACTAAAATATTTTTTTACTAGGTTCGCAACACCTAATACATACTTGCATATATATTAGTTCGCCGCAAGGAACGGTATTTAACTATTATATATTGAATTGAATGATATCATGGTTACCGCGAAATGTGATAATTGATATCGATCAAGGCCATTGTGTATGGATTTATTGGAGTAACACGTGTTCAGAAATTGTTGCAATTCTCAATTTCGGTGAACTTTAGCATAAATTGATATGCATTATGTTGGATCCATGTACCGACTCGGAAACCATAGTTTTAGTACCATGTACCTCTTCGGTACAATAATGTTGGTATCGGCTACTAACACAATAGCCATAGTGTTAGTATTCTTAACAGACTCGGTATATATATCATATAGTGTGAGTAAGCATTGAAGTCGCATTGTCGAAGATTTTATATGATGTTAGCTTCACTATTGCAGGTTTACACATTCGTCTAGGATATTGTACCGTCCTATTATCCCACGTTCTTCACCCAAATTTATAGTGGCTATAGGGCGTTATACTGGCTCCTACTGATGAATCGCCAGTAAGCACGAAACGAAAGTTTATGAGATTATACTTTTCGTTTATGCTGCCTTTGGTCTATCCTTTTGGTCACAAATGAACTAATTTGTTACTAGATTCGCAACACCTAATACATACTTGCATGTATATTAGTTCTCCACAACAAACAGTATTTAAATGGAATTAATGTTTATCACAAGTAACTAAACTTGAGTTAAGAATGTGATAATGTCAACTTGTGAAACGTTTTCAGCCAAAATTAGAAGTTCATAAGATGACCTGTGTACTGCACGTGAGAATGAATCCAGTTTTCCAAACTTCGATAATTGTTTTTATAATTATATAAGTTTACACCTTCCATTGAATTTATGCCAGAAAATTTTTAAAATGATTTATTGTTTGCCTCGCCATATTTCGTGTTCACCGTATTTTCAAAGACGTGATCAGAGCTGTTTCACAGTTTTCCTTTTTTTGGTCAATAATTATTAAAGTGTACTAATTGTACTTTAGGAATAACATTGTAGATGATGAATTTTATCCCAAATTCAGCCTACGGCCTTGCTAATAATAGTTTAATTCCATTTGTCCACTTCTACACAGTAAAGTAGTGATCTGATGCAGTTATTAGAAGTGAATAAATAATTCTTATAAATTATGGGCATTTTAATAAACAAACAATTTTATTATAAGAACACCTGATTGATAATAACCTCACTGAAAATCAATTCGACCTCTAGTCTAATGTAAACAACAGCGAATCAGCTGTGTTTACAGCCTAAACATATCCTAAAATAGATTTCTGGTTTGCCATAGTCATTCTACTAAATCTTTTTTTTATTTTTAATTTATCGAGTTCCTAATATTTTATTCGTTGTTATAGACAAGGATTATATTAAAAAGTTGTTACTTTTTATAAATAGACTTGCTTGCAGTGTATCCAGTTCATTATTGTCTATCCATCAGTTTTGTCATGTTCTGGTGAGTTTTTAAAACCATTTTTAATGATTCAGTTATCCATTGCGTTCAAAACCATTTGGCCACTTCATATTAGCTGACGCGCGTCCCTTTTGGCACTAAAACCAACAAAACCTCATTTAATATGAACCTATAAATCTTGAAAATTCAGGATACTTTAATGTCAATCGGTATTGTGACAGACCTACTACTAGCCGAGATTTCTTTACGAATTATGCACCAATCCATTTTTTTTGGCAATTTCAGCCAACTGTAACTGTAAATGCCCCTCAGTAGATGTGAGCTCTTCGTGTCTTTCGGGCGCCGTCCTAAACGGACCAATGCAGAACAGCTGGAGGGAGGCCGGACGCCCGAACGATGATCTGAGACAGGTATCCAAACAGGCCGGGGAACAATTGGCTGCGGCATGGCGTTGTCCGTTTGTTGAGGCATCTGCAAGAACAGGACTTAATGTGGCCAACGCTTTTCTGCTCGCAGTTCACCAGGTAAAAGCCAAGATAAATGGATTGACCTTAAATGTTTCATACGTGCTTCCCCGGATGCACAAAATCATTCTTTCATAAGGTTGGCCTTTATTTGCACGATTATATTTTTAATTCTATTCCAGTACTAATGTATGCGTCAAGCAAACACGGATTGCGCTGAAATTGACAACCGTTTAACAAGTCAAGTTTTTTTTGCTTGAAAGAAACATCAATCATTTTTTTCCAATGCCGCGTTTTGCGTACGCGGGTTGTAGCTGTGCACCGACAGTTTCACAAAGATCCGATTGATCACAATCTCCATAACAAAATTTTCTATTGCATCCATTCAATCAGGTGACTTGCGTATTTTACACAATATCACAATTCCGCAGTCTGTACTAGCCCAAAAGTTCTCATCATAAAATGCGACAAGTTTTGCTCAACTCAATAATATAAACTTTATTGAATTTTGCAACAGTCGGTATTTGAATGTGAATATTTTTCCGATCAGGCCAATGTCGGCCTGAAAATTGAACTTTTTATGAATAGCATTAAATTTACTTAATATTCTGCACATTAACTATATTCGTTTTGCTGGTCCATGGATCCAGAGAAGACCATGTGTATTTATCCTATTACAAGTCAAGACGGCCGTTAGAAAACTGAAACTTAAATGTCGTAGCCACTAACACAAAAAACATTGCCGTTGGAATAAAACCACTGCCAATTTTGTTTCAATATCATATGTATTAAATATTATTTTCATGTTTTTTATATATATTCGTAAAGCATGGAGCAGACTTATGTTTCACTTGCATTAAAATTACATTTGTATTTAATTTTTAAATTCAGATTGCAACTGAACCCCCGAGACAAGACAAGCGGTGCTCAATTCTCTAGATTTTTCAAATATCTCTACAGGTGCCATCACTTCACCGAATAAACAGAAAACAATATCTTCTCCTGCTTACTCTGTGTGATTTTACGCCAATTTCTTTCATATTTGTTGCATCAAATGAACGTATTCGTGGCCATCGTTATTCGTATAGACCGATAGATATTAAAAGAGAATTGTTTATGCTATGGGAAATAACTGTAAAGATTCCATTAAAATATCTCTTGTTCTTCAAAGATTTTTTTAGATAAATTTGTCAAATAAAATAAAATTTTATTTTAAATATCTATACAAGATGATTTACTGCAGACAGGTTGCGGTAGAATAATTGCTAACATTTGGCATCGTGGACTTAATTAACACTCGAAGGACGGAAAATTTCACAATACTTTGTCGTTTCCTCTATTTCTCAGTATCTCTCTCTCTCTCTACATATCTCGACCTTTATCTCTATTTCTCCTTACTTAGGCAAATAATGAAGCATCTAATAGCAACATGCAAACTGTTTTTGTACTGTGATGGGCTGCTTATTAATTAATTAAAACGTTAACTTAATCAATAGTTTTGTTTCTCAACAAGTGGTGGCGACTGCCTTGTACTCTCTCTACAATTTTTGTTACTCGCGCTGCATATGGTTGGTCGACGCAGTTACTTGTGAGGTGGAACATTTCATAAACGGAAACGCAGTAGCCAAATTTTTAATTTATCCGAGATAACGACATGGTATCGAGTTATAATGTATAATCTCGATTAAGACCTTTTTATTTGTATGGTCATTATGTACATTTGTAGTATTTCGTTGGTGAAATCTTCACATTGGATGGTATTGTTAAAAAATATACTGCAAATCAAGGTTAGCAGGTTCTCTTCAACGGAATGTGAAACCGCTCTGAAGTTCAAATATCATATGTTGGTCCAGTTAATCATTGATTTCGTCGCTAACCTAATAGCCACAATTTCGTTGATCCAGTTAAAAAGTTGTGCACATACCGGATTGAAATTTTTTCGCAGTAACCCAACAAAACAGTCAAATTGCAAATCAAGATAAGCATTTATGTCTATTAAGTAACCTAATTGTCCTTTTGTGTGGATGTGTGTTATTTTGTTATTTTATTAGCGTGTGCTTGGATTCATCGTTTTCCAAGCGTTGTTTTTTTCATTCAGGACGCAAAGTAAATATATAAGCTATGGTAAAAGTTTTATGTCCACAATTCCATTTCGACCTTTCTGAATAGATATTATTTTCAGAAAGTTTATATAAATGCCAAATTCATGCACTTATTAGCATTATTGAGACAAAGTTTGGTTATTAACCGTTTCAATACTCAAAACATTCTTTAACTTGCAAAATTCGAACGACTATGAAACAGATGTCTGCACTTAGCTTGGTGTGCATGACAGGTCTGTAGATAGTTGTCACTTAAATAAAATAACTGAACGAAAAAATATTTTGGTTAAAATTAAACGTTTGTTAGCGTCCGTACACACATGTGCGTATGTGTGAATAAAATTACGTTGTATGTGAGATTTAGTTTTTTTTATTGTGCAATGTATACCAGCATGATTCATCGCATTTTTTCCGTCGCTCAGATAAAAAAGTTGCTTTTAGACAACTGTTTTTTGATATTCCTTAATAATTCTTTTTTTTTATATCAAACTACTCTAACCGGTTAAATGAAATACACCTACCAATTTGCTGCAATTGTTCAAGCAAATCATTACAGTTCACGGAAAGAGTCTGGTATCGATTTTGTTTATATTTATTAACTGTCAAAGATTTCGCGCCTTTTCTTCGGTGATCAATTTTATAAACGGCAGCTGCATGCTGTGTCTTTTCCTAACTATTAAATTATATTGGCACACACCGAAACACAAAAGAATAATACTTTCACCTGTCCGTGATCACGAAACGAACATCGGCTTCACCACCAGACTGGCGTCAAGGTGTCCTGTTTACTAAATTGGTTCTATACAGCAACAGCACCCAGAAAGTACACGTTTGAAGGGGCTGGTGCGAATCGTTTATTTTTACTAATAATTTTCTGTGCTCGGGAGCCATGGTACCACTTTTTTCAGGTCGAGTTACATCATTTCTACTATGAACGCAATGGGACAATCAATTATCATTTGACAATGTGCTATTGGAACAGACTTTTTGAGAAAATTATGACTACAAGTTAACGATACCTGCTCCACTTTTTTGTTAAATCGTCCGTTGAATGTCTTGTTTATTGTGTCAATTTTTATATTTCACTGTGTTATTGCATACAACGCTGTTGTGAATAATAGGTTTCGTCGTGTATGAGCAAAACGGTATATTTCACTGTCTTAATGATAGTTTCTGTTACGCAGCGCTGTCACTTTGAAGTTGTTTCCTCAGTAGTCTAATGCGCGACAATTTATAGCACTCTTACGTCGGTAGAATCTTGTTTTCTTTACATTTCCAAGTGCACACCTTGTCTTTTGCATTGATTTATGAGTTCTCACTGATCCCATAACTCTGAAGCCGTGCACAAATATACTGTCCGAAAATGCTGTTTAACCAAGATTTACTGAATTTTTCCCTACCTTTCGGAACTTCCTTTCGAGTTCCTTCATCAATGTTGACACGCTACCGGAAAAAAACCAAATTGTGGATCTTTTTTTTCTGTGACTACGGTATCAACCTTAACGAAGGAAGTAGAAAGGAAGTTCGCATACATCGGGAAAAATTCGGCAAAACATGGTTCAACAGCATTTTCTGACAGTACACTTGTGGACGGCTTCAGAGTAATGGGTTTTTATTGAGAACCCGTCAATCAGTGCAAAAGACAAGCTGTGCACATGGAAATATAAAACACATCAACGTTTGTTTAAAAAAGTGCACGTTCCTACTGACCGATGTGTTTTTCGAGCCAACTGGATAACCAATTCACGCTCCAACTAACGAGTTTACGAACACCAATTTTATGCTTTTATTTGATTGCATCATATTTTCATTACGAATTTTCCATATTCTCCTAGTCCTGGGTGAATTGTACTGTTTCCAGTCACGCCGAGGTTAAAACAACCAGGTGTGCCTACATCGCTAAACTGTTTTATTACTGTTTTTGCCGACTTTTTTGGCATTGTACTTTTACAGTGCATTTATTACTTTCAGTAATACTTTTTGTATAGTAAGATTCTCGACTAAACTACTAAATGCAAATTCGCCTATCATTGTTGATATTTACATTTTTGCAATAATTTTCAAATTTTTACAAGCACGTGTCTTTCCTTCTTTATTAGCCCTGCTCTATCGGCA
>JAQBSW010002758.1:0-55000 GCA_029291075.1 Eudiplozoon nipponicum | reverse complement strand
TATTCTTCCATATAGGCATGCATGCCTGCATTCATACATACAAATATACGCCAATGCAAGCATACCTATGTAGAAACATAAAATCGAAAAACATATCTACAGGCACGTAGAAATATATGCATAAATGCATACATTCATACATGCATGCAGGAATACATTCATGCACAAATGCATACATACATTTCTACATACATACAAGTATAAATACATGCATACGTACTTTTATTCATACACATATATGCATAGAGGCATATGTCCAAACATAGTTCAATAAATCCATATATCCAAGCGTTAATATACAATCTTGAATACATGAGCACACATACACACACATACATACTTGTATACACACATGCCGAGATATGTATAAATATATTTGTACATAAGTACACGAATACACAAATATATATATTTCCATAAACATACATTCGTGCATCAATAAAAACAGATTCTTACATACAAATATATATAAATAGATAGATTCATTTATACATACACATACATACACACACATACGATTATATATATATATATATAGATATATACCTACATACATTCACACATACATACATACACTGATATAAAAATACATATATGTATATATATAGAGAGAGAGAGAGCGAGAGATATATATATAGATAGTATATATATACATACATATATAAATATATTTAAAGGCATACATACGTGTATACGTGCATACTTACATACATCCATAGTTACAAAAATATAGACAAACAACATGCATACATAAGTGCATTAATACATACACATATATTCATACATGTATACATATGACGTTTCATACGTACGTACATGCATACCTAAAAACATTCATAAATCCATATATACTTACTAACTTACTTACTTACATACAAATATAAAGATATATATGCACACATTATTGCATATTAGCATGCAAACTAACATGCATAAATTTATGTTTACATAAATGCAGGCACGTATACATATATACGTCCGTACATGCATATTTAAGTGCATATATACATACATACAAAATTACATTCATAAACACATACACACGTCTAGGGATACATCCATCCATCCAGCCTTGCATACGTACTGAAGTAAATACATACATACATGTATACACACAAACATATATTCATACAAATAAAAATACATAAAAACATACGTACATGCATTCTGACGTACGTAAATACATACTTCTATACATACACAATTATTATTTGTGTTTATGCAAACCAATGTGCATACGTACAGGCACATAGATATATTTTAATTCGACATATATACCTACTCACATGTATGTATATCTACACTCCTACTTCCCACACTGGTTGAATTATATCCTTGCTGCATCAGAAAGTGTTCAGATTTTGCTGATTTTCTCAATTTCGTTTATATTTGGCCCATCTCTAATACCAGTTTTAGTACCGTTTTCAGGTATGACAATATTATAGTGAGTTGGCTCAGAATTTACTATACAAAAAATATATATATGAAATTGTCACTACTACTGCTTTAATACACATCTTTATAGTAGATTGTACTGTCCAACGGTCCCAAATTATTGGAACAAAAATAAGGTGATTATGAGACGCAATAACGGTTCCTACTGATGAGGCTCTAGTAAGCACGAAATGATATTTTGCAGAAAAGTATACCTTTTATTCATGCTGACTTCCGTGTGTTCATCTGGTACTATTTAAATTAAAATGTGGAAATTAAACAATCAATGATTACGCGGATGGTGGTAAAATTATTTAAATCAAGTTTGCGAAATTAAAGTAAACACCAATCCCATTGTATTTAACCAGCCGTCGAGCAACCAGCAAAGCTATCGTAAATCCGTGTGACTGACGTTAGTTTTGCTATGTTGCTCGACGACAGGTTAAATACAATGAGATTGTGTTTAATTCAGGCGCGCAAATTTGATTAAAATAAAATGTTTAACTTTTGTTTAAACAAATTTTGGATGATTATTATCTCAAGCTCACACAATCTACATTTTGAAACATTTTTTTATCTTCATCTTGCAATTTATTTTTTTCGTAAGCTAAAATAGTTTAAAGGAAAAATTTAATCAGCAAAACGGCTTTTATGAAACCGTTAACATTTTGGTGAAATGTAGAGATTGCAAAAGAGTAATAAACACTGTTTTAATCTGATGATTGTGCCGTTTTACCTTTGAATTATAAAAGTTTAAGGTCAAAAATCACCTGTCAGTTAAGGTTAGCCATGCACTGTCATACCATTCATTGGTTTCGTGATTATCCCTTTCAAATTTGGTAAAACATGCACATATTTGACTGGTTCTTCACATTCCACCATCAAAATTTGTTTCGTTAATTATGAACAGAAACACCTGGCCTTACACTGAAACACATACAAATTAGTTCACATATGTCTCCAGTATTGTGAGCCTATAAATGCATAAACACTTTCAGCAAATACTGGCAAACATACACTCCGAAATTGAAGTTGAATTAACCAGTCACACATGTACCACAACAAACTTAATGGGTAATGCGTTGCAGACAGGCACGTATGGCAAATGGACGCTTCAATTAATAAACATAATTAAATTCGCAATTATTATATTTTCGCATCTATTTGTCGCAATTCATCAGTTTTAATGATCGAACATTTATTTGGGCCAAAGGAAAAGTACACACTTTTAACAATTCACTATGAACATCCTTATTTTCCAGCAAACGTAAAATCTTCATATCAAATCAATTAAGGAAACGGTAAGTTTTCCGTGAAATTTGACATAATCAATAATTAATCACCTGATGCTTGTTGTGCGAAGAAAGGTTTTTACGCTCATTTCATATTTTAACAGTGAAGATTTTTGGACATTCTGATAGGCGTTATAAAATTGACGAGCCTGAGCTCCATGTTGAAAAAGAGGCGAGTTTAAAACGTTGCTTCCTACGAAAAGGATTTTGTAAATACTGAAGCCCCAGTCTTGCCGACTATTTCATTTATAAAAAATGATCTTCGAACAATTTGATTTGCAGAATTTAAAAACAATACGCGTTATGTTTATAAAAAGAATATATAATCTACTTACCAAACCAACTGTACGGACGCAGCCGGCAATTTTTGGCCTTACTTCAAACATCCTTTGTAGTAAACAGCAATCAAAATCTACGGCAAAGATATGAACGAGGTTCAAAGCATAGAAATACTTCAACGTGGATCTAACCCGTAACGCTCTCAAGCAAAACTTCGCACGACTAGAATGCCTGTTGCATAATTTCTATGCAATTACAATTATAGGCTTCTGACAGCTGCCTCCAAGCTCCTAAAGGCTATTAAATTTAACAATCAATCATTGAGAGGCTGATCAATTTAATAAATTAAACTTTATCTTACTTTAAAGTAGAATTAATTGAATAACAAAACTTGTATGGAAGCTCGGAGAGCTGCAATAGAGTTATGAACTTAACTGGACGTAAATTTGGCAGCCGATTTCACAATCATGAAAGGCTAGTCTGAAGTATAAATGATATGGCCAGAGGAAATATCGCGCTTGTTTCGTTAGTTTGTTCTGTAAAATTGGCGAAGATGAATCAACTTAAGATGGCAGCCGACAACGGCAGCCAAAGTATTTTGGATAAAGAAAGCATCTGGAATCAGTACTGCGTGAGTCAAAACGCAGATAAGTTTACTTCGATTTATCTCGTTTCGAAACTTTTTCAACCCATTCAGCAGTCTATTATCTAGAATTCTAGACGGTCGTAAAAGTTTTAAACTAAATTAGTATGACAGAATTTTATTATTTATGTGTTCGCTGTATGAATTAATATTGCATAGGGTGGAAAATGCGACTCAATTGGTAGATTAATTTCACATTTATTTGAAATCCATGACGTACTGCCAAACTTGTCGTAGTCGGGGCTCAAACCAGGTCGCATTTGTTTCAAATACATGTAATTCCTCATCTACGCAACCCAGCCGGCGCATTAAGTGCAGTATTGACTTATATACCAACTTCTGCATATTTTCCTACAATTCATTAATGTTGAGCCTATGTGGCATAGCTTGTATTCTATAATTTAAAATATCCATCTCTGAATTTTTACTTATAAACCTTTTACTAATGAAAAGGTTTTATTATTTATATGTATATGTATATTTGTGTGTTTTTTTAAAATAAATTCATAATTTAGATACTGTTTAAGGCGGAAAACTAATAGGTTTTCAATTATGTATTAGTTGTTAAGCACCTATAAACAAATTCGTTTAAATATAACCAGAAGGATAGACCAATTATGGCATGAACGGAAAGTATTACCTCGTCCACATTCGTTTCTTGCTTACTGGCTACTCTTCAGTAGGAGTCGGTATTACGCTCTTTAACCACTATATATTTGAGTGAGGAAAGTTGGAAATTAGGAAGGCAAAATCTAATAGACGAATGTGTAAACCTGCAGTAGTGACGCTAACTTCATATAAAGTCTTCGACAATACGACCTCTATAATAAATATATATATATATATATATATATATATATATATATATATACCACGTCTGTAAAGGGTATCAACACTATGGCTATTGTGCCAGTATTCGATACCAATATTATGATACGGAAAATATCTATGGTACTAACACTATGGTTGCCTAGTCGGTACACGTACCAACACGAAGGATATAAATTTTTCCTAAATCTTAATGAAACTGAGAACTACAACTTTTCTGAAGAAATATTACATCAGTAAATCCATACACTCTTGTCTTGATCCATACCATTTGTTAAATTTCACCGTAAACATGATAAATATATAACATTTAGATACTGTTTGTGGCGAACTACCTGAAATAGTATATATATATATATATGATATATATATATGATATATATATATATATATATATATATATATATAGTTCATTGTTACCCTTCTTATGTGCAAAAACAAAAAGAAATTTTATCAGATATAAGAAAATTTTCTTTCTCATGGTCTTCTCAAATATCTACTCATGAACATATCTTTATATATAAATTGGAAAGCAAAACAAGATAGAAATATTTGAACGTAGAGAGAGTGTGGAAAATAGAAACCAATCAAATTGCGTGCGTCACCTCCAGTTCAAGCTCAATGCTTGTACGTGCTTCTTCTGCTTACATAAATCCGGCTGCAATTTGTTTATCCATAAGGCTTCGTATGTGGCTAGCTCTCTTTTGTTTTTGCATTTAGTAATTACTTTGAATGCTACTTCTGGAGAACATACGTGCGATGTTTCGATGATGTGTTGCGCAATAGCAGACGTGTATTCACCATTTGATTTAAAACAGGCATTCAAAGTAATTACTAAATGCAAAAACAAAAGAGAGCTAGCCACATACGAAGCCTTATGGATAAACAAATTGCAGCCGGATTTATGTAAGCAGAAGAAGCACGTACAAGCATTGAGTTTGAACTGGATGTGACACACGCAATTTGATTGGTTTCTATTTTTCACACTCGCTTTGTTCACGTATTTCTATCTTGTTTTGCTTTCCAATTTATATATAAGATATGTTCATGAGTAGATATTTGAGAAGATCATGCGAAAGAAAATTTTCTTATATCTGATAAAATTTCTTTTTGTTTTTGCACATAAAAAGGGTACAATGAATTTTATTAAAGCTCGCATTTCAAAAGAATATATATATATATATATATATATATATATATATATATATATATATATATATATATATATATATATATATATATATATATATATATGCAACTATGTATTTAGTGTTGCGCATCTAGTAATGAGTCAGTCCAAATATGAACAGAAGTATAAAAATATGACAGCATGAACAGAAAGTATAATCTGGTTTTATAAATTATATCGTTCAAGGCAAGATTTTATAGATTAAATTGAATAATATATGTTCAGAAATAAATGTAAATCTTAATTTTCATGAACTATAGCACACACACTGAAATTCATCATCTTGGTACCATAGTTCGACTCGGCAACTTTAGTGTCAGTACCGTGTAACTATTTGGTACCATAATGTTGGTATCGAGTCCTGACAAAATAACGATAGTGTAGGCACCCATTACAGATTATATAGAGAATTAGCTTTGAAGGCACATTTTCGAAAATTTATATTAAGTTAGCTTCACTACTACAGGTTTACACATTCGTATATTAGATTATACCATCCTATTCTCCAACATTCCGCACTCAAATATATAGTTGGTAAAGAGCGTAATACCGGCTCTAACAGAAGAGTCGCCAGTTAGCACGAAACGAATATGTACGAGATTATACTTTCCGTTTATTCTGTCTTTTGTTTGACCTTGTGGTCATATTTGAACTAATTTGTTACTATGTGCATAACACCTAATACATATTTGCATATATATTAGCTCTCAGACACAAACAGTATCTAACTGCTATATATTTAATTGAATGATATCGTGATTACTGTGAAATGTCATAACTTATATCGATCAAGGCAGGAGTGTAAGGATTTACTGGAGTAACAGTGTTCAGAAATAGTTGTAATTCTCAATTTTGTTTAAATAAAGCATATATTTAAGTCCTTCGTGTTGTTGCCAGTTACAGACTTAGCATCAATAGTATTAGTAACATGTACCTTTTCGGTACCATAATTTTGGTGTCGCATACAGGCACAATAGCCAAAGATTTTACCCACTTGCAAGATGGTATATATATATATATATATATATATATATATATATATATATATATATATATATATATATATATATACTGTATATAACGAGTTACATAATACAATTAAACAATAATTGATTGCGCGGGTGTTGGTAACAATTCTTTAAATCAAGTTTGCAAGCTTGAAGTAAACACCAATTCCATTGTATTTAACATGTCGTCGAATAAAATAGCAAAATTATCGGCAGTTGCAACGCACTGAAGCATTTCTACATTCCATGATTATCATGAAACCGCATTGCATATATCTGGAAAACAAAATTAGATATGCGGCTCTCACCTGTAGTAGTCATGCATATAATGATCCGTCATACTCTGATGATGATCATGGAAGGTCGAAATGCATCAGTGCGTTGCGACTGGAGGTAATTTTGTTATGTTGTTCAACGACCGATTAAATACAATGTGATTGGTGTTTACTTCAAGCTCGCAAACGGGTTGACTTTGATATTTCATTGTCGAATAATTTATATGAAGTTGCAATACTACTGCAGGTTTACACATTTGTATAGGAGATTATACCATCCTGTTTTCCCACATTCCTAACCCAAATATAATATGGGTATAATACTCTTTTATAACAAAATTACAACTGATATGTGAAAAAATGTAAGAAATTCTTCAAACCAAGTTTACGTGCTTTAAGTAAAAACCTATCCTAATGTATTTAACCAGTCGTCGAACAACTTAACAAAACTACCGCAGTAAGGAATATTAAGCAAATGTTTAATATTCTAATTTGAAGTGGAGCTGATGGAGACAATTAATTGTACGTTACGCCGTTTAAAGCTTTCTATCTGGTTTAATGTTCTGTTTATTTTGCTATTTCTCATTATATATATATATATATATATATATATTTATATTTATATATATATATATATATATATATATATATATATATATATATATATATATATATATATATATATATAGAGAAATGGCAAACACCTAACAATAAATTATTACATATATAGCGATAATGTGTAAAGAAGATCTCCAATTACTAACAATGTGAACACAATTGATTAACTGCATAAATTTTAGAACCTCTAAATCATGGATTGTCACACGCACAAACGGACAATCTTAGATAAACACATATTTTTATGACCTATATAAAATTTTTAAATATATATATATATATATATATATATATATATATTTAAGCAGCCGGCCGTGTTAACCTGTATAAATAATAATGCTACCGTTTCACCTATAATATTATTTTCCTGATATATAATCATAAGTATAACAATTTGAGCGCACCAACATAATGAATTTTCACTTACACTAAATTTGTGGAATATCCTATTTCTGTTATAATTATCATAAACTATATGCAGTAGAATGTATGGAGGAGTTAAATTTTAAGCTACATTGACATTGTAGAAAGAATTTAGCCTTCAAATGTTAAAACAGGCTAAATAAGCTAGTTGACTTAATGACATCCAAAGTTGGAATGAAGACAACAAAGAAAGAATGACTGAGAGAGAGAGAGGGAGAGAGAAAGAAAGAGACTTTAGAGGGAGAGAGTAAGAAAGAGACTTTAGAGGGGCAATCATATGTAGTTTAAAACTTTCAAAATACGACAATTATTAGTGTCCTTGATAATGGAAACCTTGTTTCTGTTACGAATTGAAGGAGATAAAATGAAAATAGGAAGAATATTTATTAGAAAATAACGACGAATAGAAGTTCTCGATAGGAATAAAACCAAATAATAAAAAATTTGCAAATTTACTTGCCATTATATATTCTTCTCTTCGTACCATCTTAAGGCGCGTGACCTCGTCCGTATACAAAGGATTTGACTTTTTGCGAACTATTTAATAGACATATGATGAATTCGCGGGTATCATTTTCTCCTTCTAGTTCGGTAGCCTTTTGTCTAATTGAAGTGCTTATTTTACCACCATTCGGATTTTTTTATCCACTTGGTAATATCCCTATTGTTCTATTCGATTTCAAATAATGTAATACCACAATATCGTTTTGAAAAACACCCAAATTCATATTCTGGTTGTTTCAAATCGTCTACTTTGAGCCTTCTTAGCATCATAGACATTTGGAGGTCGTTTTTCATTTTATACTGTATGTTATCGAAGAACTTTAGGTGGTTAACCGAGTAGTTACATTTCTTTTTAATCAAATATTTCAATCATTGTAGACTCCAAATACGTTCTAGACTCATAAGCGACAGCGTTTCTTCTATTACACTTTACCATATAAGTTGCTAAATTAATAAATTTATCTTATTCTTTACGTCCATTATTCAAATTAATAAAATGTCATCAAGGAATCTCAAGAACTACTTTAGCTTTGATGGGCTTTACCTAATCCGTTTTGTGATTAACGTAGAATTATTCCCAGTTCATCTTTGTATTTGAAACATTTATAATATCGTGATTATTCTACAATTCATTACATGTCTTAGGGACAAACTAATAAAGCAAGTGTTATATTGTAATTAAACGCTTTATTTATACCTCGAAATGAACAATCTTATAATAGCTAACTGTTTTTTTCACAAGATTGACTTGCTTTAAGTGTTTGTGTAATTATTACTCCTGTGTACAATCAACTAGGCTAATTTAGATAATTAAACAAACATTGGTATCACGGGCGGCGATAACAATTACTATAAACAAGGTTGCGGCCTTGATATAAATTCTGGCCAGTACATGATGAGTTTCCAATAAGGACGAAGCCGGTCTACTGGTTGACTTGTCTTTTCTACACTAAACAATTCTTAGTTTATACTGACATATATAATTAATTAATCAGGAGCTTATATCAAAATCGCAACCATGATTATAATAATTGTTATCACCACCCGCGCAACCAATGTGCGTTTAATTATATAAATGTTCATTTCAATACCATTTCCACATGTAGTGTGGTGTCTGTTCAGTAATGACAGGTTGGGGATGGTTAGTTGGAACTTTGGGTCTAAATGGATGCGATATGAGCTCCACCTAAAGGAAAAATTGGCTAACCAAGTTATATTAGTTAGTATATAGCTGAAGATTGTGTATAGTGTAGTGTGTGGTAGGGTGGCTCAATGGTTAGAGTATAAGATTCCGAAGCAGAAATGCCTAGGCTCGAGTCCTTGCCGCGTAAAATTATGGCAGGTACGTGAAGAGTTCCCAGTAAAAACGAAACCGGTCTACTGGATCAATTGCCTCTTCTACACTATACAATTCTTAGTTTATTCTGACATATATAAGTAATTAATGGGTCAGGTGCTTATATCAAGACCCCAACCTTGATTATAATAAGTTAATTTAGAGCGCCCAAGTTTTACTTAACACTGTACATGCGTTAAAATACTTGTTCAATAGTTTACATCTGAAATGACGTAACTGAGGGTGTCTACATGTTTTAGGATTGAGAGAAAAATAAGACAAATTCACACCTAACAACATCATGCCAACTTTGTTTATAAAAACTTTTGATGATGAGTGAACTGAAGAAGATTGTCGCCAATGTCCATCAAATTAATATCCCACATTCTTCATCCAAATATATAATGGGTAAAGGGCGTATAATCAGCTCCTACTGATGAGTCGCCAGTAAGCACGAAACGAATGTGCATGAGATTATACTTTTCGTTCATGCTGTCTTTGGTTTATCCTTCTGGTCACAATTGAAATAATTTGTTACTAGGTTCGCAGCACCTAATACATACTTGCATATATATTAGTTCCTCGCAACAAACAGTATTTAACTATTATATATTGAATAGAATGATGTCATGCTTACCGCGCAATGTGATAGCTGATATCGATCAAGGCCAGAGTGTATGAATTTTCTGGAGTAACAGATGTTCAGAAATAGTTGTAATTCTCAATTTCGGTGAACTAAAGCATACATTGATATCCATCCATGTACCGACTCGGAAACCATAGTGTTAGTACCATGTACCCTTTCGGTACAATAATGTTGGTATCGGTTACTAACACAATAGCCATAGTGTTAGTATCCTTTACAGACTCGGTATATATAGTATATAGAGTGAGTTAGCATTGAAGTCGCAGGTTTACACATTCGTCTAGGAAATTGTACCGTCCTATTATCCAAAATTCTTGACCAAAATATATAGTGGTTAAAGGGCGTAATACCGGCTCCTACTGATGAGTCGCCAGTAAGCACGAAACGAATGTGCATGAGATTATGCTTTCCGTTCATGCTGTCTTCGGTTTATTCTTCAGGTCACAACTGAAGTTTTATATTTTATTTAAAAGTTTTATTTATACTGCTGAATGAATAGTCTTATAATAGCTAACTGTTGTGTTTCTTCAAAACTGCTGTGTGCGGCTATTTAAGAGAAATTGCTGTTGAATTACATAATAAAGAAATATAAACACGCAAAGGCGACGCTAGTGTATGTAGTGAAACGTCAATTAGTTACTATAGCACTATCCAGTCAGAAGTAAAAATGAAACAGTTAAATAAAATATCTGACTTGCTTTATTATTTCATTTCCAAACACCTTTGATGAATTGTGTATCGACGAAAGGTATCCTAAATAACTCCAATAAGATAGTGAATTAGGAAAAAATTGCATTAGTCACAACACAGACCCTGTAATTATACAACACCCAATAGCAAAAAATGTAGTTCTCATAACGCGTGAGATTGTTTGCGACTGTGATATCTAATAGCTGTCCCATAGGTCCACCTTTAATTTGTTTAGAAAATGTCTTCCAGGGTCTAAAACAGGCAGGTGTCAAATATTTAATATTTCCGTAGTATTTATAAACGCAATTTCACTGTCTTGTATTACTATTGGTAACTCCGTTAGAAGATACGTTAAATCAAGTTTAAGATACGCACAATGAAGCAAACCTACCGTCAATCACTCGTACTGATTGTCACTAGTAACCTCGCAATTTGGACTGGAAATGTCAGTTGCACAATTGTTTTATGCACTAACAAACGCTAACTTTTCGATGCTTTCGCCACCTTACAATAAGTTATACGATTTAAAATTCAATGACTACCAGCTACTAAGTTTTCCGTCGTGCTCCGTTAATGATGATGGAAATTCGAAACGCGTCAGTACATGTGAATGATGGTTGTTTTGTATTGTGCTACTGATTAACTCCAACGAGACAGAGAATCATTATCTCCTCCTACGCAGTCAATTAAATTACTTATCCGTATGTTGCAGAGGAAGTGCAGCATGTACAATTTTAACTTGCTTGTATATGCCATTCAGTTTCATCATTGCTGATATTTTGCCGTCATACTCTGAGGATCATCATGGAAAGTCGAAAAGCGTAAATACGTGTGACTCAGAGTAGTTTGGTTAAACAAGAATTGGTTGCGCGGGCGGTGATAATATTTAATAAAATCAAAGTTGCGATCTTGATATAAACACCTGACCCATAAAGAACATATATATTTGGAACTTTATCACGTACTGGCCAGAATTTACCGTGGACAGGGCTCGAATCTGGGCACGTCAGCCTCAGAATGTGGTGCTCTAACCACTGAGACACCCTGCCGCAATCTACATACAATTTTCAGTTATACACTAATTAGTGCAATTCGGTTAGTAACTTTTTATTTAGGTGTAGCCCGTATGGCATCCATGTAGACCCAAAGATCCAACTAACCTTCTCCAATCGGCCATTATTGAACAGACACCACACTACATGGGTATGTAGTAGTTAATTTAACATATCTATAATATAACGAACATTGGTTTAGCGGGCGGTGATAACAATTGCTATAACCCAAGTTGCGATCTTCATATGAACACCTGAGCCTTTGAGTACGTACATTTGTCAGTATAAACTAAGAATTGAATAGTGTAAAAACTGCAATTCATCCAGTAGACCAGTTATTTCCTTTATGAGAACTCATCACGTGCTGTCCAGAATTTGCTGTAGGCAGGTCTCGAACCTGACTACGTCTGCATCGAAATGTGGCTCACTAAACTCTGAGCATATCTCATTTAATTTCGTTGTTGCCTGCCTTGCAATTTCATCTTCCATAATCATTTTTTCGTCGTACTCTGATGATGATCATGTAAGGTTAAAACACGTCAATACGTGTGACTGACAGTGGGTTTGTTATGTTGTAATATTTATTTAAATACAATGGGCTAGGTGTCTATATCAAGCGAGCAACCTTGATTTAGAGTATTGTTATCACCGCCTGCACAATAATTGATTGTCTAATTCGCTGGAAATCTTTAACGCACTCCATTTTACCTTGTACCAAGATGTGAGTATACATGTACATAGCATAAATTCCTGTCTGTCTTTCAGTACATTTTTTATTATTTTATTAATAATTTCTATAAAATTATATATATATATATATATATATATATATATATATTCTTCGTATTTATTATTAAAAATATTTTTTCTATAGCAAAGACATTTTGACATTTTATATATTATAGAATTTTTGACATTCACAATTCTCATTAATGGATTGACTTGTTTCTAGATCTTAACTAAACCGCATAGTCTGTTGTAGCTGTATCTCCTTGTTTCATGAGTTATCTTGCGCCGATTCTAATTTTTCTTATTTAATCATTTTATTGATTAGTGTCTTAACTTTTCCTTGTAACTTATTATAAACATTTGGATTATTTAGTTATTCATTCATTGTATCTGTATAAACAGACTGGTTCAATAGAGCCCATTTTTTCTGCCTTATGGTACATATAATATATATTTATATATTAACTCTGCTCTTAGACGTTATATTTTAAAATTCATTTTCAGTTTTCTTTATTATACTTTAATACAACAATGGCGATATATAATTTAAATTTTGTTCAATCCTGATCAAGATAAATCTGAGCAATCGTCACGGTCCGCGTAATAGTCAAATGCTTCACTATTTACTCAGTAGAAATCGCAGAATCTAGTCTGGTATCTCGTGTTCTTCCCATGTTATCCTTCAGATCCGTTTAAACAGAGCAAAATTTTTGTGAATTTTCTTTTATAATCTAAGATTACCCTGATTTACTATCTTCCTTTCCTTTCTCTGTTTAACCTTCTTAATTTATGTTCGCCTTCTTTTATCAGTGCATTCCTTCATGCATTTAAAATCGATTTCATGCAAATTATAAAGCAATGTGAATCTTGCTTTGGTATTTTCGTTTATTAAAGCAAATTTATTTTTCTCCTGACGTTTTATAGATATTTTCATTAAATGTTGAAAACATTCATACATAAGAACTTAATCTAATTTTGTCTAAATGAAATGCCAAATTAAACCTGAAGCAATTAATTACAAAGTTAAACTTCAAGCAAACTCTAATAAACGATATTTATATATTCCATTTACCTTATAACCTGTACGTTCAAGATTTTTCATCGGTAAAACATCGTTATACGTGAACCAACGAAGCTTCTATCCAAATTACTTTTGAAAGGTTGATGTTTAACGTGGTCATCACCAGTTGATTTTCCAGAGTTGTCGGCTTTGGGAAGTTTTTGACTTGTCTTGCTGAATGATTATAAGAGAGTTTTATCTGAGTTGCTGAGTTGCACAAGCGTTATACTGCATGGTTTCATCTTAGTTCACTTTGACAATAAATTATTGTCATCCACATTCATCTATCGTTCTTATTACACATTGTTGGAAAGGATCTCAAATTTGCTTCAGATACTTGGCGTGGATATTTGTTTTCAAGGTCACCATCGTATCGTTCTGTCAGCTGTGGATATCAGCACATCCTGGTAAGCTTAATTAATATAATATATAAATTGCAAGAAATTTATGGCTGGTTTATCAAATATTGAGGATACAGAGCAGTTAGCAAGTGGACTTAAGGAATGTAATTTAAAAGATAGTTCAGAGGAACTTAATTGTTCCAAATTAGATGATCATACCGCATATATGGATTATCCGGGCCTGGCATCTCAGAGGCTCTGTTATGGTAGTGACCAAAGGGCCTCTACAAATTCTAGGGGAATACTAAACAAGAACTCTACGATTGCGTTCAGTTAGTGTAAGAGAATTTTCATGGTTTCAGTTAGCATGAACATGTGAAATGCCGAGCTTGAAGTAAACACCAATCCCATTTTATTTAACTAGTCTTCGAACAACATAACAAAACTACCGCACGCACTGACGCGTTTCGACCTTCCATGATCATCAGCAAAATACAACGGCAAAATGACTAGCACAGATCAATCCGCATTGCATATAAATGGAAAGCAAAATTAGATATGCGGCTCTCACGTCTAGCAGTCTGGCATACATTGAACTTGACTGGAAATGTCGACTGCACAATTTCTATGCAGTCGAATATTAACTGTTGGTAGCTTTCACTATATATATATATATATATGTATATATATATATATATATATGCAATATATATTATATGCAATGTGGATCGTTCTTTGGTAGTCAGTTTGCCGTTGTACTCTGATGATGATCATGGAAGGTCGAAACGCGTCAGTGCGTGCGACTGGCGGTAGTTTTGTTATGTTTTTCGAAGACTGGTTAAATGTAAGGATTGGTGTTTACTTCAAGCTCGCAAACTTGATTTAAAGAAATGTGAAATGCCGATTGCTTACACCGAAAAAGTGAATGGAATACGAATGCAGCATTAGCATGCATGTAATCTAATTAAATGAACAAAGGTTACGCCGAAGTTAAAAAACAATCATTTAAATCATATTTATTATTTTGACATAAACATCAGTCTCATTATACATTTGTGAGTATAGACTAAGCAGTGCATGGTACAACAAAGGTTGCTCATCAAACAGACAGGTTTCGTCCTTAGTGAGAACTCTTCACGTACCTGACCGGGGAATATTCCGGAAAGTATATAATGAGTTCCCAATAAGGACGAAACCGGTCTACTGGATGAATTGCCAGTGTATATATTATAGTGACACATGTATGTATATAACGGGACTGATGTTTATATATATGCTCTAACCCACAAGATTGATATATATAAATATATACACATATGAGGAGCATATAAATGGTATATATATATGGTATAGATAGGTACGTATTTATATAGCTAGTTTAGCGTACTTCCTACACCCGTAATAGTGATACTCAACCGTATGCATTTGTTCCTTATTTCGCACGGAGCATGCAAAATTATCACGTAAGAATGCAACTTACCTAGCATGTATAATATATATATATATATATATATATATATATATACAATTGTTCTGTTTTGTGTGTGTGCCTGACTCTCTGCGCATGTCGGTGTGTATGGTTCAAAGCGATCGTCAGTATGATTACGTGGACTTGCGAAATAAATGCACGTCATCAACTAGACAGGTAATTTAATCACTATTTTGCATTTTTACAAGTGGTTATAATTATTATCACGATAACGGTGTTATTTAAAAGTCATTTAGCGCATGGTAAATTTATTACTATTTGAATCGAATTTGCAGACGAGACAGACCGTATATCCACTTTTAAACCAGACGCAACACCAGTGGCAACACTACTGCCAATTCACACTTCCCATTCGTTCTATATGTAATTATATTTAAATTGTGTTTCCAGTTAAGTAAACATTAGGTATATAATTTTGAGTTTGGGTTCTTATTTTCTGGTTCAACAAAAAATATAAACACAAAACAATTATTACATTGTTTAAATTTTGTTCAAGAATTCACCTGAGGCCTTAGACGATGGTCCCAGAAACTAACGACAGCATTGCTTATATCCTAAAATCTAACTAAATATGGGACTGTTGAACGGTGCAATCTCCTAGACGTCTGCTCGCAAACTTGATTTAAAGAAGTGTACGACCCCGGTTCGAGACTTTGTGGCTAGATAGTCATCTTCTACCAGTTTGCCTAATAAAAATGAAATAATTATATGTAATACATAAATCGCTATTAATTTAAGATTCACATAGATGTGAAATCCATGGACGAAGCCTGTATCCCCTTAGTTAGCTTGGAAAACCATCTATATCTTATCTTACCTAAAATTAATGTTTTGTTTCTATTATAGACTATAGGGTACGTCTCTTTCTTATTCACACACGTATAATATTTAAAAAATAAAAATAACAATCAATTATATTGTATATTAATGGTGAAAAAACATTCTGCCGTTAAAGAAGTTACGTATTCCCGTCTGAGCTAGGTCACATTCGAAAATGCTATTTCTAGAAATTATGTACACTAGTCAGTATTTTTTACGTTATTCTGTGATTGGGCTTTTTGTCTTATACATATTCCTCCTGAAAAATATTTAAGAATTTGTCTAATTCGTGAAAAAGAAATCCTTAAAGTTTCAACGTAATTAATAGTTCGTTAAAACAGTAAAATTTATTGCCAAACATCTGGAAAGTACTTAGCAGGTTTCTCCCCTCAGTTTATGCCAAATTTCTGAATGTACCAGTGTGACCTTGATTACTATTGAAGGCTACATTCCCAGGTGCTGTATTTGTTGACTTGCCGTTTTTGATTAATCGTGGGTTCATGCTAGGCCATGACTGATTGTGTAGAAGTTAATCTCATTGTCCATGTGAAAGTTTGTGTGTGTGTGTGTGTGTGTGTGTGCAACATGCGTTTAACGCACAATTATTAGAGTAGTGTGTTGGATTTTCGGGTCACATTGCTGTTAATGTTCCTAATATTTGCATAAAATTATGACAAACTAGTTTGTAGAATATTGATAATGCTCTTATAAGTAATGATTTTTATATTCAAGTTATTTTATCAACATCCTTTAGTAATATGTTTTGCTTAAAAAATATTTTTTTGCTCGAATTATCTGGCCCTTATCTTGAGAAGGAATATGCTTTGCTGTTTTTAGGATTTATTTGATTATACATTGCCTTTATTGATATACTTACGCATGTTTATCAATGTTAACTTATCATTTTGCACTCGTTAACGCCGGGAAAGTTTTATTTCACCCTATTTAAAACATTTGACAAACTTAATATAGGTCTCATGACAGGCAACATACTGTGAAAGTTCTTTAGTCATTTTCATGCATTTCTGATCAATTGACCGAACTTTGTGTTTCGAACAGGTTGTTAAAGTTCTCCATACACGGTAGGTTAAAGATGAAAAATCATACTAAAACTGTTCCAATGCCTTAACTGATCCTCTTGGTTCCCAGCAAGATGTTTGCATTCATTATCTTCAATTTTAGTCCGTGTATATCTTTTAAATGGTTTCAATTTCACAGTATGTGTTGTGACCTAGTTCAATTTGTCGCTCACGCATACCCATAGATACCTGTGATTTTGCGGCGGCTAAGTACAGGTATACTATGCGCGTGCAAAATAATGAATAAGTGATAGATACTGTTTATTGCAGAGACATAATAAATATATATATATATATATATATATATATATATATATATATATGCAACTCTATATTTAATTTTGCACACCTAGTAACAAATTGGTTCAAATAGGACCATTAGGATAAACCAGAGTCAGCATGAACGAAAGGTATGATCCCATGTGCACATTTGTTTCGTGCTTACTGGCGACTCATCAACAGGAGCCAGGATTACGCCATAAACACACCATATATTTGGGCAAAGAATGTAAAACAATTGAACGCTAAATCTCCTTTACGAATGTGTACACCTGCAGTTGGGAAGTTAACTTTATATAACATATTCTATAATGCGACTTCAAAGCCAGTTCACTATATGTGGTATAAATCGAGCCTGTAAAGGGAATCAACATTATGGTTGCCTGGTCGGTACACGGTACCAACATTAAGTTTGCCAAGTGGTGTTTATCTAACGCCTCCAAACTGAAATTAAAATGTGGTTTTGAAGGTAATACTATTAAACAATCAATGATTGCGCGGGTGGTGGTATTAATTGTTTAAATCAAGTTTGCGAGCTTGAAGAAAATACCAATCCCTTTGTTTCTATGTCCGTCGTAGAACCACATAGCAAATCAACGACATGTTTAATACAGTTGGATTGATGCTTACTACAAGCTCACAAACTTGATTTAAATAAGTAGTTTAAAGAACATTTTCTGATATTATATTTAATGCTCTACATCTATCCATTTATTGACAGCAATTTTAGTTAGAAATATATCTTACTGTTAGATATTTATTGAATGATTGCGCAATGCAAGTGTCGTATTTTGAGTCTCTACGATTTTCATTCGTGGGTGTAGCTTAGCACTATCAGTTTCGCAAAGATCCGATTGATCAACGAAGATTAGATCGTACCTCTTTTCCAGTGGATAGCCAGTCAACGAAGAATAGATCGTACCTCATTTCCAGTGGTTAGTATGAACGACGTTGAAGGCTTCAGAGAAAAGGGACGAATCAGCACCCAGCCACCACGAAGACCAACTCTATGCGTAGTTGGAAATGTGTATCAATCGGATCTTTGCGAAACTGATAATGCAAAGCGACATCCCTTAAAAGGTAATTGTAGCTACTTTAAATATGTCTTACCTTCTTTTGGTTTTAAAGTAATTTTCTAATGTGCTACTTGATTAACTTTCGCATGCGATTTTCCTTTTTTATATTATTTTTATCCATAATAAGTTAAAATGTTCAACAACTGTGAATTTTCTTGTTCTTGCAGGCTTAGAATTGTATTTTAAGGCCAAGGTAGGTCAATGTGAGTAAAAACATGATTTCCATATATATTCAATGCGGTTTGATCCTCGCTAGCCAGTTTGCCGTCGTACTCTGATGATGTTCATAGAAGGTCGAAGCGCGTCAGTGCGTTGCGACTGGCGGTAGTTTTGTTATGTTGTTCGACGACTGGTTAAATACAATGGGATTGGTGTTTACTTCAAGCTCGCAAACTTGATTTAAATAATTGTTACCAACTCCCGCGCAATCAATTATTGTTTAATTGTAATGCGAAAGTGAACGTTTTTCACTGATGTTGACATCAAAATGTTACTGTCAATCATCTGCATTCCACAAAATTTATTCTAATTAGTAATATCACTGCCACCCTCCGTGCAACGAATGATTGATTTGAATGTTTAATGCGGAAAAACTTTTATGCAGCTCGTGACTGCACAGAAGCTGTGCAGCCGAACCTCCACTCAAGTAGAATATAGGCGCGCCTACCTGGAGTGTAGATGACATTTCGTGTCGCCCTATTTTTTATATTTTGCGATTTTCTACTCGTTAATCAGGTTGTTGTTCGGACAAGGACATTTGAACTTGAAGTAAAATGACGATTAGAAATGTTCAGAAATTAGAAAGGGATTTATAGGAAGGATAATTATTCCTGAATTCCAATTACCCATATCGTATGAAAATCGGTACCATAAAGTCATTAACAGTAAGAAGCCTTAGATTAACAGATACAAAGCATAGGAAGATAGAATTAGGTATACCTCGAGATATATTCAAGCTAAATGTTATCCTCTGCATTAAACAGATGCAACAAAGATTGATGTCGTGAGAAAATTCAATCTTAATTTGAGGTACATAAAAGCTGACAAGAAGAAGGAAGAATATAAGGTCATGTTATTACAATTTAAAAAAGTGATTGCATGGGAAGTGGGAAAATTTATTTAATTCAAGTTTGCGAACTTGAAGTAAACACCAATCCCATTGTATTTAACCAGTCGTCGAACAACATAACAAAACTACCGCCAGTCGCAACGCACTGACGCGTTTCGACCTACCATGATCATCATCAGAGTACGACGGCAAACTGACTATCAAGGATCAAACCGCATTGCATATATACGGAAATCAAAATTAGATATGCGGCTCTCATCTATAGTAGTCTTGCATACATTGAACTTGACTGGAAATGTCGGCTGCACAATTTCTATGCAGTCACGAACATTAACTGTTTGCAGCTTTCGCCACATATACATATATAGGCAATAAAATTTAACAATAATTGATTGCGCGGGTGGTGGTAACAATTCTTTAAATCAAGTTTGCGAGCTTGAAGTAAACACCGACCCTATTGTATTTAACGAATCGTCGAACAACATAACAAAACTACAGTCAGCCGTAACGCACTGACACGTTTCGACCTTTCATGAACATCAACTGAGTACAATGGAAAACTGACTAGCGGGGATCGACCCACATTGCATATATGTGGCGAGCAAAATTCGATGATGAAAAATAAATTATTGAACCCTTAGAAACACTAGGAGTGTATGAAATCCCATTAAATTATTGTAGTATAACATATTTTGTTGAGACCAGCGCCCATTCAAGGTAAGAAGAGGTGAACATAAGACT
This sequence comes from Eudiplozoon nipponicum, assembly GCA_029291075.1. Lineage (NCBI taxonomy): Eukaryota > Metazoa > Platyhelminthes > Monogenea > Mazocraeidea > Diplozoidae > Eudiplozoon > Eudiplozoon nipponicum. Next base: position 34,102 of record JAQBSW010002758.1, on the reverse strand, counting down.
GCATGCAAGTATGGACATATTGCTAAATCTGATCTTGCTCGTTATGTAGTGGAGACTGGAATAACTATTAAAATTTAGTGATTGCCAACGCTTAGCAATCTGCAGTATTAATAGGGTGACGAGTTTGATTAGAGAATATATCGAATTTAAATCTAGAGATAACATTATGAATGAAACATGTTTTGAAAAATCTTTGGGTTCGATTTGGAATACCGCATTGGCTGATGACCGGATAAGACGGTTGCATGAATTGGAAACTGAAGCTAGATCCATTAAAAGATTGAGAACGTCGAATTAAGATTGACTCTTTAGTCGACTTGTTATTCAATTAATGGCTAATCAATTAAATAACAATATATTCCTTCTAAATTTAATCTCTTAATACTCTTTTTATTTTAAAACATAGTGATTTTAACGCTTATCTTTGTGTCTTACAACCCCACTCTTCATGTTGAGATCATTCTAATAAAACAACATTTCAAATGTTTAGAATTAATAATTAGTCTGACGCGTGAAAAAGGTAAATAAATGTCTATTGACTGCAGTTCTATTTAAATGTACGTACATGTGTACCAATTCTAGTTAAATGAAACTTTTTAGTTACGTATACACATACAAAAGCACATGCGTAACGTGCGCCTATTTAATGATATGACAATAACTGTTATTGACAAGTCGATCCTGAGTACAAACTGAGTGGTTTGAATTAAAAATCAACACCTGCATTGTTCATTCTGATTTCTAAATTTATCACTCATAATGACATGTGTTTATGATGAGTGCTTCTGAATTATTGGTCTCCCCACACCAGAAAATATGATGGCAATCTCTGTTGCGACATTTTACACAAATAGTCTAAAGCATGCTAATGGTAAATTCTTATTCAGACCATCTAGTCTCACTTAGATTAACATAAAAGTTACGGAAATGCACACACACACACACATGTGACACGCGACTATCTAGTGAAAGATCAGTATGAAATACATAAATAATAATACCAGAGTATATATCGCGCTTGTTCCATTAGTTTATTTATGTAAAACTGGTGATGATGAACCAAATGAAGAAGGCTGCCGATAAAAGTAGACGAAATATACTGTTCAAGAAAGAAAATTACTTCAATAATAACTGCGTTAGTCAAAACGCAGATCAGGTAATTTCAGACGGTTAACTATTCAAATTAATGAACATTTAAATAAATGCCTATTTTTCAAACCAATTATTAAATAAACATCTGAAATTGCACAAAATTTCATTAGAACCTCGCACGTATGTTCTCCAGAAGTGTCATTTAAAATAACTAAATTAAATAACGGAAATAAGTTGGCCACATATGAAGCTCCATGCATAAACAGACTGTAGTCTAATTTATGCAAGCAAAAGAACTCATTCTCTTTCATTCAACTTGAACTGGATGTGATGCAGACAATTGATTGGATGTACACTTAATTTACATCCTCTCTACGTTTAGATTTTCTGTTTTGTTTGCCAATTCACCATGTATATATATGTATATATATATATATATATATATATATATATATATATATAATTTTTAAATAACCGAGTACAAAAAGAAGAACAAATGGTTGTTTTATGTAATAAAATTTCTTTTCATATTAGCACATGTAGAGTGTACCATGAAATAAATTGATGCTATTCTCACAACCCTGCGCAGTCAATGATCAGTTATTCTAATAATGCAATTAATTTGGTTCAAGCAAACTTAACGATTGCCCATTACAATTTCTTCATTAAAACGCCATGATGTTGGAACTAGCCTAATTTACCTACTATATATCCTATCCGATTAATTTCGAAACAATAGAATACAGCGGATAAATTTCCGCTTTTTTCAGTTATGTTGACATACGAAATGTCCAGCTAAGATCATAATCCATTATTCGTCAATAGGGGGATAGTGTAAAATGCGATTAAAGGAAAATATAATTTTTTGTGATAAAAATCCACAAGAAAGGTTATAAAAAAGATACATTTACCAGAATTCCTTTCCAAGGTGGCTCTAATTATCTTAATTAGAAAATTCGTTTTACCTCACGGTTATTTCTACGCTTTTCTTTTTAGCGTAAAATTAGGAATATCTTTAGTCTATTTCATTTCTTCTACATTATATGCCTTCATTATGGAAACTAATTCATTGCCTTTATTCAGAATATTTTTACCTGTCGATATTTGATGACATTCGTAATCATTACTGTACAATAAAATTTATTTTTGTAATTTGACTTTTGTCATTCCTCATAACTTATCACATAAAATAATAATATTTAAACTTATAATCGAGTGTTAAATCTTGATTGCAAATAGGTCTAATTTATTTATTAGGCTCGTTGTAAGCTAGACTATTTGTAATAGAAATCGACATATTCACGGCGAATGGAACTTGGATCATTAATTAAATATTGCCATACAAATCTGTAACTGTACGCGGTTGTTCCAATATAAATATATATATATATATATATATATATATATATATATATACATATATATATGTGTGTTTATGCGTGTATGTGCGTGTGTAAAGTTTGTGTAATGGTTGTTGAAGGCAGTTATTACCACTAAATGCAATCTAAATATAAATTATTTTAAAAATAGAAACAAAATAATCTGAACGACATACTTAATTAAATTATAAAAATCTGTGGGGTTTTTTCTGTGTTATGGTTGTCAGCATGTTCCATATGGCCTGGAGATTGTATCAGAATAGAGGTACTAAATCCACGGCGGTGGACATATTGAGTTGAGTATTCACAATGCATTACTACAAATACAAATCCAATCAATTTCAACCCATTATTGCAACTCGGTGCAAATAATTCCTTTGAAAACTTAATTATGCACCTACGTTTGCAAACATGCATGCAATCTAATTTCACAAGTGAAAAATACAAAATTTAACAGGGGTCCTTGAAACCATGGGCACACAGGTTACAAAGTTGACAAATAATGCAAAGTAATTTTTGGATTATTACCATACTTCTGTATCGTAAGGTCATACTCAAAAATAATGAAATATCCTATGGTACGTTTTAACGAAGAGATTTTTTAATATTTTTTTAAATTTACTAAATTTGTTGGTCCTCAAATTACGTGATTGGATATGAATAAATGCCTTCTTTATTTTTTATATACTCCTGTGTGATGAGTCGATATGAAAGGGATATTTCGCATTTTTCAATGACAAAAATCGCTGAGTTCATTTGATGAATGATATCAGACAAACAAGTGTACGAAAGCCACTGAAACTATAATTCGCAGATACTAGAAGGAATAAATTATTAATGGATAATTTCTCTACTGCTCTGTTGGTAGGAAATAAAACAATCCACATTTAACATCATAAAATAATAACAAATCATAATTTTTTGACGCATGATTTTGGGCAAAGATACGAAGTGAAGGTATTTTCGTAAAAGGTCTATTTCCAGGAGAGTTCCGCAGAAAATAATGCAAGGTTAGAAATCTATATAATTATAGGCTGTTATTAACAGTATAAAATAATTGTTAAATCAAGTATGCAAGCTAGAGATAAACACCAAACCAATTTTATCGAGCCAGTTGCAAATTTTAGACAAAAATTTCAGATACGCGTACTGACGGTTATTTGCCATTTTGTGCGATTCATAGGATTGGTGATTATCACTGACTGGCAAAATCGATTTAATCAATTTTTAATGCACTCCACCCCGACATGCAATCAATGATTGCTTAAAACTTTAACGTAAAACATCGTTTTGGACGATTCAATGACAAAAAATCAAATAATCCTGTTAAATGAACGACATCAGGCAGAGCTGTAATGATAATGTATCGCAGATATGAGTAAATTGATAAAAAGGTTGACAAGTAGCGTTGATTTGAGGATTATTATCGTTTTCCGCAATTGATTCATGGTAGGATAAAATGCTGAAAAATAATAGTCCTTTCGGATGAATGAATTTTGACAAGGCTTTGAAGGGGAGATTTTGGAGTAGTTGATATTTTGTTAACGGGTTTTGGAACGAAGATGAACTTTGAGAATTGTTTGTATAAGCCGCTGAAGGATGAGATTGCTGATTTCATGCATGAATACAAAAAAGCTATAAAGCACAAGCACCGACGATATGGAAACCGACGAGTTAAACGAGCACAACTGGCGTGGATTTAACTATGGCACTAGTTCTGTTGTCGCAAAGCAACGATCATTCGTAGTTGGCATCAGAAATTCTGAAAACACATCTAAAATTGACTGAAAAAACTGAAGTAGTTGCAAAAATATGTCTTTCTACATATGCTTGGTTAATAAAAGCCAGTCAATTATATTCTGATTAAATATTTGACCTAAAAATATTTCCGAGAGTGTATATTTGTTTAAATTGCTTGAACTAAGCTTTGAGAGAAAGACAAATTACCTAAACTAAGCCAAAAATATACATCATGCGGATATTTGAACAAATTTGGGCTATAACCTTTTCTCGCATTCTGTCGTTTACAATTGAGAGCTGCTTGTAATTTTTTTACATTAGATCTCCATTGAATAAACACGAAATTCAATCAAAGTCACATGGGAAAAATATCTGAAGAGAAAAATAAAACTGGCATATGTAATCAACTTGGTAGATAATGGAAGAAGCAGAGAGGGAAAATATGAAAAATACCAACATTCGATAAAGGGTTTTTTAATTCAAGTTTGCGAGCTTGAAGTAAACACCAATCCCATTGTATTTAACCAGTCGTCGAACAACATAACAAAACTACCGCCAGTCGCACGCACTGACGCGTTTCGACCTTCCATGATCATCATCAGAGTACGACGGCAAACTGACTAGCGAGGATCAAACCGCATTGCATATATATGGAAAGCAAAATTAGATATGCGGCTCTCACATCTAGTAGTCTTGCATACATTGTACTTGACTGGAAATGTCGGCTGCACAATTTCTATGCAGTCACGAACATTAACTGTTTGCAGCTTTCGCCACACACACACATATAGAAAATACAATTAAACAATAATTGATTGAATAGATGAACAGATAATCCAACTGTAAAGAGTACCATACAACTAACCAATATTTTTTATCAAGTATTTATTGAAGTTTGGGTGTAGTTTCAGCTCTTACAAATGAGTTGCCATCAAGCTCCAAATACACGTGTACAGGATATCGAACCATTTACTCGTGTGTACATTGGCACATCTTCATGATCGTATTTGAACATACTTGTTGTTTGATTAGCAATACCTGATACATGATAGGCAAGAAATCTTTCATCACTCGGGCAATTAATTAATGCTGAAGCGAACTTTCAGACAGGCTATAATAATCTATATTTATTCATAAAAATCTATAATAATTCACCAGCTACACAATATAATATATACGGAAAAATTTGTCCACGATAACATCAATACTCTGTGTTAAACGGGTTTTTTATTATAGGTTGCGCAGTGAACTTACGTAAGGCAAGCACTTTATCATTGCCAGTACCTGATTTGTATCGATTTCATAAAGAATGAATAAAATTGCAAAACTGGATTTATAAAAATATCCTGATCTTTGATTTGACTAGCATAGACTGAATTCCACTTGTTCAGTTCATTTAATTTGTTCCGGCCGCCTTTTGCACTTCACTCATCATCACAAGTTAAATTAAAAAAACAATTTAATGATGCAGGCGCGATATTTCTCTAGCCACATCTTTTATACTGCAGACTGACCTTTAACTAGATAATTTCGTTCCTCGTGTTTGTGTGTGCGTATGCGAAAGTGAGATTGCATAACCATAAATTTATGTGCATCCAACTAAATGAAACTGGAGTGCTTGATTATGAATTTACCATTTACATGAATTGGTCTATTTTTTTTTTACTCACCATGTAAAATTATGTAATTGATGTCTCCCTCACATTTTCGGAGGGGGGGGGGCAGTGAGCCAAATAAATCAGATACACTCATCCTAACCTCTTCATTTAATAGAAGTAACAGTGATGGATTTCGTAAGAAAATTTAATCCAAGTTTGAGGTACGTACAACCGGGCACTAAACAATGTAGGAAAGTAAAATCGATAGGTTTAAATACAATTTAAGAACCGCATGAAAACAGCCCTTTACCATGAGCACTAGGCTTCTTAACGAAAAAAAAATATTCAACCCTCATAAACATCATAAATGTATGCAATACCATGCAATGATTGTAGTTTAATCTACGTTGGTGAGACCATGCGTCTAATCAAGCTACGAAGAGGCGAGTATAGAACTGCATGTCGAAAGATCATATTGGTAGATCTGATTTTACACGTCATACAGTGGAGACCAGACATACTATTATCTGGGATGGTACCATGTATCGAATCGGCAATCATAGTATTAGTACAATGTAACTTTTCGGCAATTATATTGTTAGTATCAGCTATTGAAACAATAGCCATAGGCTTGCTATATACGTTGCATATAATGAGTTGGTATGAAGTCAGCGTCATTACTGCAGGTTTACAAACTCGTTTATTAGTTTAAACCGTCCTATTTTCCAACATTCCCCGCCAAAATATATAGCGAAAAAAGGCCTAATACCGTCTCCCACTGATGAGTCGTGAGTAATTCAGGAAATGAATGTGCACGAGATTACACTTTCCGTTCATGCTGTCTTTGGTTTATCCTTTTGGTCATACTTGAACTAATTTGTTACTAGGAGCGAAACGCCTAAAAAACAATAACAATAATGGATTCCTAATAAAATTCGATCCGAGTTTGTGGTATGTAAAAGTTGATAAAAAAAGTAAGATCGTAAGATCATGGTACTACCGGACAAAATAATAATAAGTAGGAAAGTCTAATTAATAGCTTTATGTGCAATTATAAATGTCCATCGCCCAGGGCACAAGACTTCCTAACCAAAAAGAACGATTGAAACTTCATAAACATCAGTAGTTTATTTAATCCCATTGAATGTTTGTAGATTATTTTATGTTGGTGAGAACATGCACATCCGTGACGTGCGCCTATTTAATGATATGCCAGCAATTGGAATTTAACAAACCCATCCTAAATACAAGGTGAGTTGTTTGAGTGAAATTTAACATGTGTGTGCCTCATATGTTTTGTAATTTGTTTACTTATATTGACATGAGTTGATGATGAGTGTATCTGAAATTATTCGGATCCCCCCACCGAAAAATGTGAGGACGACCTCAGTCACGTCATTTCGCATGGTAAGTATAAAACAAATAGTCTATCACATTTAAATGGTAAGTTCATTTTCAGCCACTCAAGATTCACTTATTTGGATAAACATATGTTAGATGAATATGTACCTCATTTGCATGAAAAACAACTATCTATTAGAAGAGGCAAATCTAAGAATAAAACATTGTAGCTGAAGAAGAAATTTCTACTTCATGCAGCATTACTTTCTTTTAGACTTGTGATGATGAGGGGAACAAGTTAAGCCGAATTATCGTGGAGAAACTATTAACTGGAGTTTCACCCATATACCCCATTCGTAATCAAAATGCAGGTGAGGTAATTAAGTATCGATTTCAATGAAAATTTTCAACAAGCCAGCTTTATTCGGTTATTCTAAGATACATACCGTGCATAGCTGCAGAAAGACACTCCACTACATTATAGTTTCCGGATTTGAATATATATATATATATATATATATATATATATATATATATATATATGTATGTATATATATATATGTATATATATATGTATATATATATATAGTTTTAAAATCTGATGGCAGAATTGTGATTTTGTTTTTATCAGTCTAAATGAACATTAGATCAGATAGTAAAAGAATTTCATCCAATAGACCGGTTTTGTTTTTATTGGGTACTCATCAAGTGCTGTCCTGGATTTGCTGTAGACGGGATAAAGAACTTTACGTACGAAGTGAACGTCCCGAAGTCTGGCTCTATATTTATTCGCCCTGCCGGATAATTACCGCACAATTTGTGATGTTACATACTGGCTTATATTTTCAAGTTCGACTTTGTTTCGATGGATTGTTTAAGACCTCTACTGCAGATGTTCTAACTAACAAGCAGTCCGTGTAATAATTGTTGTGAGACCTTCAACACTTTAGTAAATTATGTGCCTTTTACCAGATTTAGTCAATTTCAGGAGCAGCACCGCATGTGGGCCTCATTGCCAGTATAAACAGTATGCATCTGACAATCAGTTCATTCTTTCTTATCCCCAAGTTGCATTGAACGGAATACCAACCTCTGAATATTTGCTTCGGAGTCTGTGATATATATATATATATATCATTAATAAGGACTCAAGGTGATTTTTTTCTATCGCATGTTACCAAATGGTAGGTTCATCCTCGGAATTCGTTTGAAGGTGCCTAGAATCGAGCATGGTGTATGTCTTGTAATTACAGATCAAGCTTGATCATTTGGAAGTTTAGGTTACAAGTGATGCCTAATGGGCTCAAACTGAATGGAAGACCGAGAAAAAACATTATGTCGTATATCACTGATATAATATGTAGTGCGCTGCTGGGTTGTGCAATGGATGCGTTGTAATATTTCTAAAAAAATCCTCGATCCCTGAGAGCTTTAATTCTGTAAAGTACCCGATATGTTCCAAATAAGTTCCAAACCTATCTACTTAATTAGATTGGCATTTATTGAAAAGAAGAAAGTCTTTAAGTGGCTGGCTGTACTGACGATATGTGTTATAATATCCTACCCTAAAACTTAAATTATTTATTATATTTTTTATATATTTTTTCACTTTAAAATAAACATAGCATAAATCGGCAAATTGATTCGATGACATGAACGATGCCTCTTCAACTCATAACGACGTTTCATATGACGCTGTCTTGAACGGATCCCATTTGATTTTGGATTCTTGTTCATTCACTTCATAGTAAAATACACGCGCATTACACATTCCACTTGCGTTTTTACCAGCAATGACAGAGAAGAGAAACGACCGTTAATGTCGATATCAAATGTCTTATTTTACCAATATACATGCTGAGTTATTAAATCAACTTACGTGAGCCGATCGACCAGGCGGTTAATTACTCGAATGCGAGAACATTGCATCTTAGACGCTATTGCTAAATCAAATAGTGAATCCGTCTGCTCTATATTGCACCAACACATCATCGAAACATCGCGCGTATGTTCTCGAACAAGCCTTCAAAAGTATTACTAAATGCAAAAAGCAAGGGAGCTAATACATGAAGCCTTATGGATAAACAAATTGCAGCCAGTTTATGCAAGCAAAGGAGCACGTACAGCAGTGAGAGCTTGAACCGGATGTGTATACACATATACAGTTGGTTTCCGTTTTCTCACTACTCATATTATATGTTTCATCTTATTTCTTTCCAATTTATATATATATATATATATATATATATATATATATATATATACTATTATTCTATGTCTCTCTCAAATCACCTATAAATTACCACATCCATTAACTATGCCATCCCCGCTTCCTTGGCAATTGTGCGTGTTCTATAATGAAATATCTTGGATTGGTGGTTAGAACTTTAGGTCGGAAGTGATGCCAAATAGGGTTAAACTGAAGAAAAATATTTGTCGAAAAGTTTTCTCATCATAGAGATTAAGTAGTGCCCTCTCTTGCATCAACTTCGCTTCGGAATCAAACAAGAATTTGTTGGGATTTACAACAAGACGTATAAGTCTGTTAAACAATCAAGGTCCTAAATAATTAAATCTACAGTTTTTCCCACTCGGTGTAATCATCTTTTTCATGTTGTTTCCGCGTAATCTATTTAACTGGAAACCGGAGGTGATAGCAGTCATAGGTTGGTAAAATCAATGCAAAGGATAAGCTGTGCTACTGCGATTTATAAATTTCAGAAGAAGTTATTTTTACAGATAGGTTGACAATATTTAACAGGTTTACGCATATCACAGCACATCTGATAGAAATATTTATTATTGACAAGAAAATGAACGATACATTAAATCGCCGATCGAAATTACGTCGAAAACTGACAAATTATTCGTTTATGAAATCGCAATCGTATACCAATGAATTGATATTAATTTTGCCTATCAGTTTAGATTAATAGTTATGTAAAGAAAGCAAAATGTATAAACTTATAATTATAACTTATAAAATGAATACCACTAACTTTAACATGAAATTTAATCCGTAGTTAGCTGAGCTCAAATTTTATTCTACAGTGTAGAACAAAATGAATTATATTATTTTTGTGGTTGTATATAAATTTTTTAGCCGATATTTCCAGTTAAACCCATTAAAGATCGAAATGTCGTAGCACGTGTGACTGATGATAGTTTCACTACGTTGTACAACTAATTAAATTAAAATGGGATTGTGGTTTATCTAAAGTTTGCAAACTTTGCTTCAGTTATTTTTATCAGCATCCGATTAATTACAGGTTGGATAATTCTGCGAAATCACATATTCTTGACTGTATACAATTTATGCAGCCAAAAATAACGGTCAAGCACAAGGTATACGAGGCTACAAGGCATAAAGGCCTTTTATGCTAGGCTCATCGTTAAAAAACATTTAGACATTCGATTATGTGCCAAAAGAATAAGCATTTTTCGTTTTGACAGATTTATACGTTTTCTCTAAATTGAATCTTATTTAAAACACACATGGTTTGTAAACCGGTTTATTAGAAATATATGTTGTTCAGTTAGAATCGTTACCTTAATTTAAATTAATGCAGCAAGAGAATGTGCAGTCAGGTTAATGTTTTAACTATTTTTAGATTGAGCCAGCTCGTTGAGAATTCCAATGAATACTGTAAACTTAAACTGGTTGGTGTGCATATGGATAAAAATAGAAGATTCTGTTCGCAACCTTGATAGACTTAGACACATTTATATATTCTTTATTTCGGAGCACATATATAAGGGGAATTTTTTATTATGCACTGAGTATATAGAAATTAAAACCTGCTATTATTGTTTATGTCAATATACGTTAACTATTCGACATATTGAATATTCTATAATGATTGATCGTAATGCTAGACGCATAGCCTAAGTAATAGTTAATTGAAGGAAATTCCAAACGATCATAGAAATCATTTTCTGAAGCTAATGTCATATTAATTTAAACAAAAATAGCAAAATCGTCAATAGTTAGATACCGTTTGTTGCAGAGATCTTTTATGAAATTGTGTTCTAGCTGTTTCAGGCGTAGTCAAAAATTAGTCCAAATATGGCCAGAAAGAAAAACCAAAAACAGCATGAAGTAAAATACAATCTCAAGTGCACATTAGTTTCGTGCCTACTCATCAAAGTGAGGAGCCCGCGACTACGCATCAAACCATATTTGCGTGCGGAATGAAATTAGACGTTAATCTTATGCATTGGTCCAAACCTATTAGTAGTAAAACTAGCACCATGTTATTCATTGAGAATGCGACTTAATAAACTCACCATATATATACATATATATATATATATATATATATATATATATTAAGTAAGTTTATGATTCTATGATACAATAAAATTAACGACCTCATATTATTGTCACACTAGACAAGTGCAGATTTCCCATTTGTGAGAATATATATGAGTGTTTTGTAGCTATGGGAAGTTGCATCGCACCCCTCCTGGCAGATGTATACAGGTATTAATCTGGAAAAAACGAGCCTAAATTGTATAATTGACCAGTGCGCACTCTACACAAGGTATGTAGATGATGTACTGTTGTTCATCTCAGAAGCAGCAGACCCTTCTGAAATCCTCAAACAAGCAAATGGAGCCGATCCAGACATCAAATTTACTCTCGAGGTAGAGAAAGACGACAGTTTTCCCTTCCTTGACATCAAACTCACTCGAGAAGAAAACGGGGATTTGACATTGGCCATATATAGAAAATCCACTTTCACCGGACAATACATTCACTACAACAGTAGTGTGCCAAAATCCCACAAAAGAAACTTAGTAAAAAACCTAGCAAACAGAATCAGGAAGATCTGCTCTGAACACTAGATTGAGGAAGAACTAGGCTACCTCAGGAAAATTTTGCTAATGAACAACTACCTAGAGCGTTTCATTGATGTCAACATCAGACCACGGCAGATTCGTACTAGAGAGGATACCGTCAAGCAGGTTTTCCTAAACTTAACATTTAGAGGCGACGTACCAGCCTCAATAATTGCACGGCGGCTGAATAAAATAACTAAGGACATCTTTCCCAGTGTTAAAGTTAATATGACATTTAGTACACAGAGAATCATGAGGTTGGATGCCAAAGATCAATTGCTAATTCTCTCCAAATCATTCATAGTCTACAAATTCTCATGTATGTGCGGTAGCACATATATCGGACATACGAAGAAGCAATTGATAAGCAGAATCCAGCAACATTTGCCATAGACATTGATTAACAAAGGCTTGGCACCGTCAGGAAAATCAGCTTTTTCCGATCATATATTGGCAACGGGGAACCCTGTCAATTCGACCAATTTCACAATTCTACATAAAGCAAATCAAGAAAAAATTATTATAGTATATATATATATATATATATATATATATATATATATATATATATATATATTATATTCTGCAAGCCTGTAAATGGTACCAACACTATGGCTTTTTTGCCAGTACTTGATAACAACACTATTCGTATGATAGATAGTACTTTAAAATTTTCCCAAATTCATCACACAAATTTTAAGTCAGTATAGGGTGTAGTGTCGGCACCTACTGATGAGTCGCCATTAAGCAGGAATTGAATATGCACTTGCGATTATATTTTTCGGTTATGCTGTCTATGATTTATCCTTCTGGTCATATTTGAACTAATTTGTTACTAGGTAAGCAACACCTAATTGGTAAAAATTAAATTCGATTTTTATTTCAAAATTAAAATAATTAACATATTAGCACTTGGACGTTTTTGTTGCATTGAAGGCAAACCGAGTGGATACCAGTGCATATAAGAAGCTTAATTATTCAATAGTTCCATCTGGAGCTAAACTGTTAGAATAAAAATTTAAAAATTGTTGAAACACCAAATTTGTTAATTTGCTTATCATAGGTCCTTTCTATGCAATCTCTGTTTGAATTAAATATATTGAAATAAATAATACATATAGTTTTTGCTTAATTACCAGACATTTGTACTTTTTTGAGCTGAAAAAATTTTGGAAACCCCTCTAGAAGAAATCAGACATTTGTATTTCTTTTCAGCTGAAAAAATTTTGGAAACCCCTCTAGAAGCCTAATTGCTCTAATTATTTAATTAAATATAGCTCCATTTACGTGGGCATCATTCTACGAGGAACTACAATGGCTGAAGGATAAGTTACCCTTTACAAACACCACACCAGTTTTCATAGTCTTACCATGTGGAATTACGAAATTGAAAGTGCCCTGAATATTTCATGAAGAATATATTAATACAAACACACTGGTAGTAAAAACATGCCAGAGAAATTCATATTACCAGTAATTCTTAATTGCTTTCAAGGCGTAGCCACTTGTGATTGAGCATTTTACCATGTTTTGTGTCCAATTCTTGACTGGAAGCAATAATGTTGTTCAATAAATGTATGTGTTCTTGTTACCTGTCTGATGGGTCTTCAGTTATTTTAGGGCATACACATTCAGCAATTAACCGTTGAATCATCTTATCTCTCATCTGAACCGCAACAAATCAATTATTCGCTTTTAGACATATAACATTGTTTTAAATTATTTAATGTTTAAGAAATTCAACTGCCTAATTGGCTTTATGATAATTATGCATGCAAAATTTAAAATAGCATCTGAAAATCAATGAAAATAAGAGGCTTCATATTTATTAATAATAAAAATAGAGTTGAAAATAAGCAGATTGCAGAAAATATATTGTGAAGACTGTAAGCCTCCTACGACAATAAAAGCAACAATGAAAAATGCCGCAAGTAAATTTATCGAACTCAAAACTAAGCAGAAAAGTGAAATCAATATCATTTAAATAAAATCTATGTAGCGTTTGTATGAAAGTCCCTTACCCTAGAAAGTAGGCTTCTCAATCAAAAATAAAAAGGAAACTCGTAGTTGCCTCGGTAAAGTACGAAATCCAATGTGAAGACCGTATAATTGTTTTTGAGAATGATACGACATCGACTATCAAGTTTGCAAGAGAACACCATCAAACTGTACGTAAGAAAATTTATGTTACTAGATCTGATGTTGAATATAATATTTTTGGAGACTTGGCAAAAGTAGTCAGGATGATTTGAGACGCATAGTAATAAGCAATCCGAAGAGAACGACGAGACTGATGAGGACATCTATCCTAATTTGATAAGTAGAAGATATTAATTAAACAGCAGTTGAAATATCGCCATATCCAGTTTAAATGCAACAAAAAAAAATAGTGGTGAACCAAATTTTCAAGAATCAGAATCTCCTACTGGCTGAAACAAAATATACAGAATATTGAATTGAGATAAACCTACAGTTGACTTTGTTAATTCGCCACTTGTTAATCAATTATTTTCTGTAAAATTTTGTAAATTTTAACTTTCATTTGTAGTTATCTTATTGGATCATTTTATTCATTGAGTTTAAAACGTGATACAATATTTTCAATTATAATTTTGCTTCTTAAGCATCATTCGTTCGTTTGGTAATATTTGTAACTTGCTTGTATTGCTTTTATTTATTCTATCTGCATATCTTAATTAAGCCTTTTTATCTTATTTCATTCTCGATGAATTACTCTATCCCGATTTTATTACCAGTGTATTCCTAAAAGTTTGGCCCATCTCTAACCACTGATGTCACTCTTAACTGTGTAATTTAACATTATAAAAATAGCAAATTTAATCTGGTGAATGCAACAAGTAAACCAAAATTAAATGATCATTGTTTTACTTGGTTGGATATAACGGTTTATTTAATTATATTTAACTGAATAATTTCCAATCATATGCACACACGGAAAAAGTTGACTGGCGCCGATCTAGCAAAATGTCAGAAGCTGTTCTGAGATTACTCATTCATTGATTTAGTTTAAGCGGCTAAATGAAACTTCAAACTTGCTTTATTAGTTCTTTTTTGTGCTTTTGAATGAGCTGTAGACTAAATTTCAAAACCGGATAAGGTTTTCTAAAACTCTCCACGAAAAGCAAAAATATAGGAACAATCGTTTGTTAGTGGGAACAAGTAACATATGATTTTGGTTCTATCTAATTTTCCTTAGATTCTGATTAAAGCTATAATACAAATCAGTGAAATTCATATCAATTTATTGTTTCCCGATTTTAAAATTTCTGTATTCCAATTGGTGGGCATCTGAAGTATAAGTGCACATAATGACCTTCCTATTACAGTTTTTTTCTAAAGAACGGATTTGGCTGTAGTTGCACTCTGCACTGACTGTCACACTTTAAAATCTCAGCACACCGGTCATTACGTGAATGCCTAAAGCAGTTTTCTATATGCTACTTATAACAAATGTTAAAAACAATAATTCCTTTTATTGATGTATATGTTCATGTCACTACGGCGAATTCTTTCCTTCAAAGCGCTATTTTGGTGGTCAATCTCTGCTGAGCCATTACAAGTTTCTTCATTATATTTATATCCGACTCGTCTCTACAGTCAAACTTTTACACTATAGGCCTTTTCATTCTTACCGTTGGTAGATTTAAAGCAATGCGGCAACGAGGAATGGACCCCACATGTCATCAGCGAAACCATGCAAATAAATAGCGGCCTTAATAATGGGATTAAGAGGACAAAATAATAAATAATTATCAATTTATATATCCTCATCTTAAATTTATGTGCACAAATTATTCTCAATAGGCATCAAGTTTATTTAAAAGCATACAAATTATTTTGGTGCTCAAACAAAATATTCACACATAACAAACAAAACCAAATAAATTAAATAATTCTTAACGGTTTTATAACTTTTATCGCGCGGGTGGTCAGAATTAACGCAAAAAAATGTACATTTATTCAGTAATTCAACGGATAACATAGCTAATAAGTGTCTGAAGGTATGGGCCACCCATACGATCTAAAGTTAACAAGTATAAAGATAAAGTACAAATTTCAGGCAGAAAAATATATGTTATACAAACAGGATGATGGTGATGCTAAAACCGGCAGTCAGTCCGCAATGTCTCTACACTTATGTACGTCGAGTCTGTTTAACTGCATTACTGCAAGAATCATTATATTGCAAATATTTAGATCAATAAATATTTTATTACGAAGAAAAACACTTTTAATAACATACTGAACAATGTAAACGATCATTGATTGCGCGAGAAGTGATATTAATTCATATTTCCGATCTAGATATAAACACCAATCCCATTATATATATATATATATATATATATATATATATATACATTTTTCTGTATAAACTAAGCATCGTACAGCGTAGACAGGTAAATATATTGACATACATATGTGTTTTCTGCCTAATTTATATATATATATATATATATATATATATATATATATATATATATATATATATATATATATATATATAGGCGTTGAAGTTACAATGTTTTCTCCTCCCGAAGAGTAATGAACAGTCAGGTCGATCGGCCTACGTACGTTGACCGATCGATTGCGAGATATCGATCAACTGACGTAGGCCGATCGACCAAACGGTTAATTATTCGAATGAGAAAACATTGTTACTGAACGCCTGTTTTAAATCAAATGGTGAATACGTCTGCTATTGCGCAACACATCATCGAATTATATATATATATATATATATATATATATATATATATATATATATATATATGTGTGTGTGTGTGTGTGTGTGCGTGTCTGTGTTATATGGCAGAAAAAATATTTAATAACAAACTGTATTATGAAAACTTGACCCTTTATGTACATGCATTTCGCAGTATAAACTAGGTATTATATAGAGTGGAAAAGGCAATTCATCCACTAGACCGATTACGTCCCCATAGGGAACTCTGTCCAGAATTTTCCATGGTCAGTTCGTTATGTGTTCCCAATAAGGACGAACCCGGTCTACGGTATGAATTCCATTTTTATATAAAACTAGTTATGCTGAAAAAAACTATGTACATAATGGTCAGTGATCTCTAAAGTTACAACAGTCCATTCTTGTTATCATCGCCCGTGCAATCAATGTCGTTTAAATTGGATTATGGCAGAATTATTTCGACTTTACTCAACAACATTTTACATTCTTTAATTTTAATGCGTCATGGGTATTTATTTGTTTAAGTTTGTGGCTTGAATTGTTTTATTTTCAATTTTACTTCTACTTGTTGTTGGTGCTTGAATTCTGGCAGATTTTTGAATGCATATGCATATGTTTCTTGGTTCATGTCTTTGCAAGTGGTTCTCATTCTATTACAGAGATATGGTTGAAATCAAGTTTTTCTTAGCATCACCAGGTGTTGACAGTGTTAGCTTTTACATGAACGATGGTTTTTCCCTAAATGTCGTCTTTCGTATCGCCTTGTACTTAGGTGTTATCTTCTAGCGGAAAAGCGGAGGAAGTTGATCAGTCCTTAATTTTGTATACTGTCGCATATATATATATATATATATATATATATATATATATAAATGCGTACCTATATGAGCTTTTTGCTGTTAGGCATTGATAACACAAAATTCTGTAACACTGACCTGCATGAACTCTCTTATGACTGACTTATTCATTGATTCTGATAATCGGCGCATCGACTTTCTAAAGACCATACGGAAGATCCTGCTATTTGTGCAATCATGATTACCGTTATGTACTCTAGTAAATTCAGTTTTTACTATGAATTTTTAGTTTACATTTGATTAAACAGCTATATACTGTTTGTTGCGAAGAGCTAATATATATGCAAGTATGTATTAGGTTTTGCGTACCTAGTAACAAATTAGTTCAGTTGTGACCAGAAGGATAAACCAAAGGCAGCATGAACGGAAAGTATAATCTCATGCACATTCGTTTCGTGCTTACTGGCGACTCATCAGTAGGAGCCGGTATTACGCCCTTTAACCACTATATATTTGGTAGAAGAATGTGGAATAATAGGACGGTACAATCTCCTAGACGAATGTGTAAACCTGTAATAGTGAAGCTAACATAATCTGAAGTCAACGACAATACGACTTCAATGCTAACTCACACCATATAATATATATACCGAGTCTGTAAAGGATACTAACAATATGGCTATTGTGTTAGTAACTGATACATTTTCTGTAAATCGATGAGTACCGGATACTAACACTAAGGTTTCCGAGTCGGTACATTGATACCAACCCTGATGGATATAAATTTATACTAAAGTTCACCCAAATTGAGAATTACAACAATTTCCGAACACCTTTTACTCCAGTTAAACCATACACTCTGGCCTTCATCGATATCAGTTATCACATTTCGCGGTAAGCATGACATCATTCAATTCAATATATTACAGTTAAATACTGTTTGTTGCGAAGAACTAATATGTATGCAAGTATGTATTAGGTTTTGCGAACCTATTAACAAATTAGTTCAGCTGTAACCAGAAAGATAAACAGTGAACTAATTTGTTAGTAGGTTCGCAACACCTAATACATACTTGATTAAACAGCTGTTAATTATTAAGCTTAAAAATTCTCAATAGAACTTTATCCAGGCTATCACATTTCCTTACAGGGGAATTTCTTTCTTTAAAGGTTATATTCTTATCATTCATGTGTGCACTTCATTTCTATTGTTAGCAGTGTAAAGAAGTCGTGCTTACGGCAGTAATATAGGTTTCTGTGTGTTCTACACTGGTATGGATGTGAAGCGCGAATTTCAATTTGTTTTATTTGCAAGTC
The DNA here is from genome assembly GCA_029291075.1 of Eudiplozoon nipponicum. Classification (NCBI taxonomy): domain Eukaryota; kingdom Metazoa; phylum Platyhelminthes; class Monogenea; order Mazocraeidea; family Diplozoidae; genus Eudiplozoon; species Eudiplozoon nipponicum. The sequence continues at coordinate 15,270 of JAQBSW010002758.1, read as the reverse complement.
CTATATACGTGCGCAATCCTACTTTGTCAGTATAAGGTCGTTAATATAAATTCTACACACATGCACCTACCTCTGCACAATACTGGTACCCTTTGAAAAATGCGCATAACAGAGAAGCGAAAGCTAAATGTCATTGCGTCATTGCAATAAAAATTTACTGTAAACATACATTAAGTTAATTTAAAATTACGCAAGATTTATTACTTCAGTTAATTGGCCTAAACTGCGATATGGACTATAAACTGGAGAGAGAGAAAGAGAAAGAGAAAGAGAGAGAGAGGGGGGAGAAGGGGAGTGGCGATGGAGAGAGAATCAGTGCCAAATGGAAAAGGCGAGAAAATTAGAGGCGGAATTTTTGTTTTTACCTTTCATTGTTTTATTCTTTCCATTTCTCCATCCTGCTCACCGCCCAGTATCCATCACCTCTTGGAGTACAATGTAATATTCCCCTTTTTATCTGGATAAACACGGTTTAATACATTTTAACAGTACGTTTCGATTCCTTCTTTTCTAAATCATCTTCAGCCTCATTACAATTCAACACAATTTCTGCACAAATTTGTACTTACGCGTGTGTTGCAATTCGTTATTAAGGCCTATATATTTGGCCCTATCTAAACCATATGGGATTATTTTTTAAAACTCTGGCCTGTAATGTCCAAAAATAAATATAAGTAGAGCGTTTCGAACGAGATTGCTACACTTTTTCCCTTGTGTGATGATATGGTGCTGTGAGTTATAACAAAGCTGGCGGATTTCCCAGAAAAACTAATCAAAATGTACATCGGATATCTATAAATCTTTGTTTACTCGAATTAAAAATAGGCATATGGCATTGTGCTCCAAAGTCTGCTAGATACCTTTGCGGTGTGCAACACAGAGAAAAGAAAGAGTGCAAAGCAGGTTCCTATAGAAGGCAATCGTCGAAAATTCAAGTATAATGATCGCACTGTGCAAAAAGAATTCAAAAATAAAATGGGAAAACGTTTTCAATGCGGTTGGTGGAAACGGTGAAATGGAATCAAATCGGGCTTATTCAATTACATGAATTTATCTCAAAGTAAATCCCAATATGTTTTGATTGATCCAGAAAGACAATTACGCCCCAAATCAGTTAAATTGAATCATGCCTTAGAAAAAACATTTATTACTTGGATTTAAACTTACTAGCATTATTGTATTCAATTCATATATATATATATATATATATATATATATATATATATATATATATATATATATAGTCATATCTACCTTTGAGACCGAGAACTCTCCAAGAGTCCTATCTAAACTTGACATGATTACAACTTTAAAGTCTCGCAGAAATGAGAAAATTATGATTAAGCAATCAGCACAATGATGGAAGTAGCATTCGGGCTGCAGAATTGAATATAAAGTAATAAATATATGTACTTTGTTCTAGTGAATGGAGGCGCTTTAAAAGAGGAAACTCATATAAATATTTTTAAATTAAAAAAAAAATTTTTTATTTTAAAAATGGTTCCTCACGGTTTAGAAAATTTAGTAGGATATTTGTCTGCACAAATGAACATTTTGATGGCGGCGTTATGAATAATTAAGTCTCAGCTGGACGACACACAAATAATAAATTCTGAGGAAATCGGCATAAACGACCCAATCCATATAAGTGAATTCAACAATATATATATATATATATATATATATATATATATATATATATATATGTTTCTAATTTGAAAAAAACACATTAATAACAATTGGATAATTGCCATTTATTTCCGAGAATATTAAACTTCGCTCTACAATCTTTCATTTATATACATTCTGGGTTTTCATTTGAATATGTCCGTGACAACAAATATGACTCGGTTTTCTATTTCTTGTTTTGGCTGATTGGTATGTGTGTATGCGTTTGTATCTGTGTGTGTGCCTGTTTGCATGTAAAGGTCATTCTCAATGGATTGCAAAGTGATGTCTGAGATCTGGTCATTATTGTATTGATGGCTTTAGAGTTAACCATCTGTTCGTATTGTTAACTGTTACGTGTATGAGTGCTATTTTTCCGAGTGTAGTCTTTCGTTTCACCTTTTTGCGCAAATTTGTGTTCTTCACTTGGTAACAGCGCAAGTGCGGATTGCAGTGTTGAACGCTCATATTACAGTTAAATACTGTTTGTTGCGAAGAGCTAATATATATATGCAAGTATGTATTAGGTTTTGCGAACTTAGTAACAAATTAGTTCAGTTGTGACCAGAAGGATAAACCAAAGGCAGCATGAACGGAAAGTATAATCTCATACACATTCGTTTCGTGCTTACTGGCGAAACGAATGTGCATGAGATTATACTTTCCGTTCATGCTGCCTTTGGTTGATCCTTCTGGTCACAACTGAACTAATTGGTTACTAGGTTCGCAAAACCTAATACATACTTGCATATATATTAGTTCTTCGCAACAAACAGTATTTAACTGTAATATATTGAATTGAATGATGTCATGCTTACCGCGAAATGTGATAACTGATATCGATGAAGGCCAGAGTGTATGGTTTAACTGGAGTAACAGGTGTTCGGAAATTGTTGTAATTCTCAATTTGGGTGAACTTTAGCATAAATTTATATCCATCAGGTTGGTATCATGTACCGACTCGGAAACCATAGTGTTGGTATCCGGTACTCATCGATTTCAAAAAAGGTATCAGTTACTAACACAATAGCCATAGTGTTAGTATCCTTTACAGACTCGGTATATATATTATATAGTGTGAGTTAGCATTGAAGTCGCATTGTCGTTGACTTTAGATTATGTTAGCTTCACTACTACAGGTTTACACATTCGTCTAGGAGATTGTACCGTCCTATTATTCCACATTCTTCTACCAAATATATAGTGGTTAAAGGGCGTAATACCGGCTCCTACTGATGAGTCGCCAGTAAGCACGAAACGAATGTGCATGAGATTATACTTTCCGTTCATGCTGCCTTTGGTTTGTCCTTCTGGTCACAACTGAACTAATTTGTTACTAGGTTCGCAACACCTAATACATAGGATCGAATTTTTTTTGAATCTGATCGAGGGGATGTTTGATCTTGCCTGGATGTTAGAAGATTGTTCTTGGATTTTGTGATTCGTGGCCAGGGCTTCATAAATATATAATTATTTATTTGTTTGTATAATCATATGTATACCTATGTGTATATAGGCCCACATTCATAGGTATATGCATATTTGTTTGAATAAATACATTTATACCTATACATGTATATGTTTGCATAATTTCATATTTAATTTTATATATATTTTATATATAAATGCATATATATATATATATATATATATATATATATATATATATATATCAAATATAGTTTTATGTATGCGTATACATAAATGATTATATTTAATTTATTCCTTTATTAATATGCTCCTATAAACTAGATAGGGGTTGCAGAGTTGCAATGAACTGAAACCCTACCATAATCTACAGCAGGTAATATATCAAGAAGAAGAGTCGGATTGGCGAACGGAATTATAAAGAAACATTCACAAACATTGATGCTTTTTAATTTCGAAGAATTATCAAAAGTAAGATGTGCTTAAAGAAAATAAATGCACATATAATTATGAATGGATTGTTTGATTAGATAAACTGGACTCCGACAGCCTTGTTTAATCAGTGAATAAACTTTAGATTATATAAATGTTGTGATCTTGATATAAAAACACGTCCCATAATTTACATACATTTGACAATATAAACTAAGAATTGCATTATGTTGAAAGGGAATTTTATCCAGTAGATCGGTTTCGCTATTATTGGGAACTCATTACGTACTATCCAGAATTTCCGCGGACAGGGCTAAAATCCCGGGTACGTTCGCTTTGAGATCTGGTGCTCTAACCACTGAGCCACCCTGCCGCGAAGAATGCAAAATTTTCAGTAATATACTAACTAAAGATTCTTGGTAGGTCTTTTCATTTGGTGGTGCCTATATGGCATCACTTTAGACCTGAAGTTCTGACTAACAACCTCCAATCTGTCATCACACTCAAAGCTACCTACGATGTTGTAATGTATTTTACATTTATATGATTGAATTCAAATTGGTTGCGCGGGCGGTAATAACATTTATTTAAATCAAATTTGCGGTCTTCATATACACACCCTCCCTATTATATACATACATTTGAGAGTAGAACTAATGATCGTTTAGTTATACAAATGTTTAATTCCATACCACCTCTCCAGGTAACGAGTTTTATGTTCAATAATGACAGAACTGGAGCGGTTCTTTGGAAATTTATGTCTGAAGAGATGACATAGATGCGCAACCTCAACGCAAAGGCTGGCCAAGTAACTGTATTTAGTGTATAACTAAAAATTGTGCATAACTTGCGGCAAGTTGTCTAAGTGGTTAGAGCGGCAGACTCAAAAGCAGACGGCCCAGGTTCGAACCCTTCCTGTGGCAATCTTTATTTAATTAATTTTTTTTAATGAAGTAGGCGAGCTTGAGATAAGCACCTATCCCATTGTAATATACCAAACGCACAATTACTTTTTATTTCAACAGTTGCACAACACGGAAAAACGTCAGGCAAACCCATGTACTGCCGCTTTTCTAACTCATATTATCATTCACAGAAGACGATTGCAAACTGACTAGCGATGACCACATCGCAATGCATGTAGAAGGAAACAAAAATTAGATACACGGCTCTTTTTTCTATTATTCTCGAATTTATTGTATATGACTGAAAATGTCGACTGCACTATTTCAATGCAGTCCCGAACTTTAACTTTCGCTACATTTATATAAATTATACAATTAAACAATCATTAATTGCACGGCTCCTGATAATTATTATTAAATTCGCGTTCACGAGTTGGAGATAGGCACAACTCCGACTGTATTTAACAATTAACTTAACATAGCAGAACTACCATCAGTTTCACGAACTGAAGTAATTCGACTTCCAATAATCATCACAAACTAGGATCAAACTGAAATTCGTCGATGAATTATGAAAAATCTGTTATAACTCTGACACCTCTATTAAATTTACGCGTATAGTATTTGTCTGAATACGTCGACTGCACAATTTTTGCGAGTCACGGACATACCATTTTTTCTGCAAGAATACGAATTATGACGTCGAAACAGATTTTTGTCGTTCGAAAAAACACTATCGAATTGTGCCGAATGAAAACCTTTCAACTTAACCTTTTTGAAGTATACGAATAAGCCTAATGCGTTTACGCCTATCCAAATTTTTTTTTTAAATAGGAAAATAAGTTTTAATTACCTGATCACGTTTGAAATACGTTGTGAGACAATGTATTCTGAAAAATATTTAATGTTATGAAATATAGCTTCCTAATATTTTAGGATTAATTACTAATTTGTACATAACAAATATCACCTTTGCAATGATCTATTATGAAATAGTCCTTTCAAATATTTTATTACAACTTCCGACTAAACATAAATTTCAATTTTAAATTAAAAAAACACGCTAGGGTCATGTTTCCATATTTACAATCCCTTTAACATCCTTGAGATAACTTTGAGATGTAAGCATAGTTCAACAATGAATAATTGAGTGGAGTTTATAACATTTTTTTAAACATTTGTGAGCCTGATATGAACACGATTACCATTATATATTTTTCATTTGTCATTATTAAAAAGAATTGTAGAATGTAGAATTGAATTGTATTTTCAACACTGTATAATGCTTAGTTTATACCAACAAATGATTATGCAATAGAAAAGGTTTTTATATTAAACTCAAGATCTCGATTAAATTTGTGAAAGCATAATGTTTTGGTTCATTGCTAAATTTCTGAACAAGAATTGCGTTAATTTGCACCAGAGAAGCAAGTAACATTCTCAAAAAGCAAGTAGAAAAGCCATTCTTCTACAAATACTTCCTATAATGAGTTAATATTTATTAAACTACAAAACATACACTAGAAAATTGCTCTATTTACTAAATTTTATTACAATTTGTTATCTGTGATAATTGAACATTTGTCCCAGACATCTGCAGTCGATTCTTTTACCTAACGGTATTTGAACTATAGACTATAATCGTGACAGTGCACATAAACACAATTAACTGAAAATCTCTGATGGAAAAAAAATCATTAGATAAGTGGACACACTCTTTTTTTTCGGGATTCAGTGCAGAAAAAATCAATCTATATCGTACAATAGTTAACTAGGTCTGCTGTTCACCTCGAAATATGGCCATGCCTTCAAGGTATAATCATTTATGCACATAAATATTTAGTCACGTTTTAGTCATTCCTTACACGTCTGGAAGTTTTACACTTATTCCAGTTCTCTGCACACCTATTTGGGTGAAAGGAATACGAAGAGAATGAAAACGAATGAGACAGACAATTCATATTTATGTTTTTCAATTAAGAGATGCTGCGCTGCTCGAAGAGCAAATCGAATACTTTAAACAGATAATTAGTTTGCGGTCCTTCCAGTAGTTGATTGCTAAAATTTGCATACTATTTATATATTAAACAGAAAGCACTTTTGATGATTGTTGAAACACACGAACACCGTCGTTTCTATTTAAATGCATTCATTCTCTGTCTCAGTTTAAAATTGAATAATAATGTAAACGAATAAATGCAGATATATATATATATATATATATATATATATATATATATATATATTGATTTAAATTCTGTGAAAAGATCTTCATTATATATTCTTTGGCAGTTCAAACTAAATATTGAATCATGTAACAAAGGCCATTCAAGCAGTAGGCTTGTGACATCTTTTCTGGGAACTCTCTAATGACATGCATTCTTAACTTGCCCCCTCCGATATGTCCGTATATAACAAACACCATGACACCTGGTAGATTTATACTGATATTATAAGTAAATGCTAAACACTACATCAGTAAACAAAGACAAACTCTTTATTAGAATTGTTTTGCCATTATTGAGATCTCTTTCTGTACTGTACAGAATTTGCCACCGGCAGGATTCTTCTCGGTGTCTGAGTACACTTCACGCAATTTGAAGTCTTATGCCAACTTACGTTTCTGGTCAGCATTTCCATTGGGTCTACTACATTACACGAGAGGGCAGGCACAGGGGATTTGATACTAGGCTTTGGAGCAAATGTGCCATAATTCGAGTCCCATCTACGACACATTCTTGATTATAATTTTAAAGTCCAAAAAACTGGATAGACCGGTCCATTGGATGAAATGCATGTTTCATCTGACGCAATTCATGAAGCAGAATGGTTGTGTCTTTATTGAACTCTCATCAAGTACTTGCTAAAATTACTGCAACTCGTCTTCCGTCTGCAGTAAATTTTATATGGAGCTTTGCAACTGATCCACTGCGCTACACAAACCATACTCTACATAAACCTTTAAAAATTATTCCTGGATATCGTTTATTCAGACTTGCCTTCAGAATAAATATATATGTATATATATACGTATATACATGCATGCATATCTGTATAGTATAGATATAAATGTATATAATTAAATATATATATATATATGTTTATATCTATATATATATATATATATATATATATATATATATATATATATATATATATATATATAGTTCCATGGTCCCCCGTGAGACAAATATTGCAGTTTTTAATGAGAGTTGCATTATCGTACCTGTAGCATTGTTATGACCAGTTTTACTAGTGTGAACGTTGATTCATCTTGCAGTTATACTTATCGCTGATGTAATTTATTATTGAATCTTTAAGAAGTATAAAAATTGTGTTGTGTCGAATATATTTGTTATTCCCACTTAATATTTCGTCTTAGATTGTACCCATTGATATAAGCGGAATGCACATTACCATCTTTAGGCTCATATTACATTATAAACAATCAGTTGTGTCTTAGGCATTGAAAAACTAGTTATAAATTAATCTAAATTGGGCCAGAATGATGAACCAATATCAGCATGAACAGGTACACAATTATTTCGTGCTTGCAGGCGGCTCATAAGTAAGTACCTGTAAAATGCTCTATATCTACTATATATAAAGTCAAGGAATGAGGAAAAATTGGACGGCACAATCTGCTATACAAATGTGTATACAAGCGGTACTGTGGGTAACTTCATATCAAGCCTCCGACAATGCGAATTCAAAGCCAACTCACTACGTATAATATATACTGAAACTGTAAACAGTATCAACACTATAATTATCAAAATGCCAAATCGGTACATGGTATCAGGACAGCGCATATCAAGGTACGCCAAATTTTACCAAAATTTAGAACACCTATTACTCCAGAAACACTCTGGTCTTCATTGATATCAGTTATCATATTTCGCGATAATCATCAGATCATTAAATTAAATATATAATAGTTATATTTTGTTTTTTTTAATGAGTAACAATATCAAAGCAATTGTGTATAAGATATTGCATATCCAGTAAAAAAATATTTCAAATAGGACCGGAAGTACTAACTAAAATAAGTGCATACTGGCAACTCATCAGTAGGAGCCGATACTACGCCCTATAAACATAATATATTTGGTAAGGGAACGTGAAACAGTTTGACGACAATATCTCTTACACAAATATACATTCAAGATTAATGAAGTCAACATCGTGCAACATCTTCGACAATGCGACTTCAACGCAAATTCACTAAATATAATATATATATAAAAAGCCTTTAAATGGTAACAACACAATGATTCTTAAAATGCCAAGTCGGTACATGGTACTAACAGTATTGTACCGATTCGTTTTATGGCACCAATACTGTAATGTCGGGTCAGTTCATGGCACCAATACTGTAATGTCGGGTCAGTTCATGGCACCAACGGTTTGGTTTCCGAAGCGGGCCACACTAGCGACATTAAGGTGCCGATTCAGTTCATAATACCAGCACAACGGATATCAAGATATGCTAAATTTCACCACAATTGAGAATTACAAATACTTCAAAGCACATGTTACACGAGAAAATCCAAACACTCTGGACTTGATTGATATCAGTTATCACATTTCGCGCTAAACGTGGGACCAATAAATAAAATTTATAATAGTTATATTTGGTTTTCTGCGAAGAACCAATATAGACTTGCTGGGGTAACATGTGCTCAGAAGTAATTGCAATTCTTAATTTTGATGACGTTTAGCACAGCGTGGAACTCACTATTTTGGTACCACCTACCAATACAGCATATTGAAAACCATTTTGTTCTTACTATATAAAGCCTCGGCATTAATTATATCTGGTGAGTTCGGTTTGAAATCGCATCGTTCATTACTTTATATGAACTTAAATTCATTACTGCTTGAATGATAAAATTTTATGGTGCAACTGTCCCAGCCATACTTGATGATAAGGCATTGTGGATAAAGATGCAAAAATGCAGCCTCACTACTTATGTGTCGCCAATAAGCTTTGAAACGCGTGTGTACGTGAGATCGGCACGTCGTTTGTTCAAGCTGATTTTGGTTTATCCTTCTGGTCCTATTTGAATTAATAAAACACTAGGTACGCAATACCTAATGCCGAACTGCATATTTATTATTTCGCCTTAACAAATAATATTATTTATGCACACTCGTCTTCATTCATACTATCATACTATTTTTGCTTATATTCTAAAATATTGCTGTATTATGCGTGAGTGCCTTGTTAATTATTGAGCTCTGTCAGATGTATTTTAAAGGGCTGGGTAGTGCGGGCGTCACGATGAGGATTACCACGATTTGCGATCCTGGGTTGGGGCTTTGCACTATCTGGTTCGCAAAGATCCAATCGGTCTCAATATCCACTTATGCATTGAGCGCGTCCTCGTAGTGGTTGGGTGCTAATTCGTCCTCCGACGGCTTCAACATCGCTCATACTAACTACTGGTAATGAGGTACGTACTAATCTTCGCTGACAGGCCTCAAAATTTACTGTTTATGTAGTTATATCATTCTTAGGTATGTATTCAATAGGCATTGCAATGTGAAGACCAAGATGTAGAATTTGTGTCTGGTAATCCATAGCACGCATTGGCGATAAATTAAGAAAAACGTTTAGACATGGTAGAATCATTTTGCTTATTCCTCAAACGGCAATACATTCTTCGCATTTGCCTGTCTAATATTATCAATTTCTTTATCCCTACCATCGTATGTAAACTCTTCAATGTATTTAAAGTCCAACAAATGTAATTTCGCGAGTAAAGTAGATCTTATTTTCGCCTTACCTATAATCAGCTCGAATTTTCGCTTAATTAGTTTATTAATCGATATCTTTATTAACTATAAACAAAGATCATGCAAAAGAAAATTTGGTAATTTATCCAACAGGAATGAATGTTTAAATTAAAATTTTTTTGTATAACCTTATATTTTCAACACTGATTAGGGAAAGAGGTATTTTCCGCTTGCCTATTAATCTACATTTTCGTCATTTTGTACAGATTCATAAGTGCACATAATTCTCTGTCAGATATGTTTTGAATTGATGTGTATTACGGGTAACACAATGATGATTACTACGATTTGGGATCATGGTATGTCGCTTCGCACTAACAGTTTTGCAAAGATCCGATTGATCTGCATTTCCAAGTAGGCTTCGAGTTCTTCTTTTTGGTGGTGGGGATTTTTCAAAACCGATTTATTGGTACCATTAAAAGCCTCGGCATATATTGCATCTGGTGAATTGGCTTTGAACTCACATCGTTGAGTACTGTATATGAAGGTAACTTCATTGCTGTTTGAATGCTCATTCGTATAGGAGATTTTACCGTCCAACTTTCGCACATTTCTTGACGAAATATATATTTTGGGCATAGGAAGTAGTACCGGTTCCTACTTTTGAGTTCCCAGTATGGATGAAACGCATGTGCACATGAGATTATACTTTTCGTTCATGCTGATTTTGGCTTATTCTTCTGGTCCCGTTTGAACTAATGAAACACTACATTCGCAATACGTAATGCAGAATTGAATATTTGTTATTTCGTCGTAATAAACAATATTATTTATGTACACTCGTATTTATTCATCGAACGTACTAGTTGTGAAAGATTCTTTTAAAATGCGAGCTTTAATAAAATTCGTGTAAAAACAAAAAAATTATCAGACATAAGAAACGTTTCTTTCGCATTGTCTTCCAAAATACATACTGATGAACATATCTTTATATATAAATTGGAAAGCAAAACAAGATAGAAATATGTGAACATAGAGAGAGCGTGAAAAATGGAAACCAAGAAGCACGTACAAGCATTGAGCTTAAACTGGATAAATATGTTCATTAGTAGATATTTGAGAAGACAATGCGAAAGAAACGTTTCTTATATCTGATAAAATTTATTTTTGTTTTTGCACACAGGAAGGGTAAAATGAATTCTATTTGTACCTATATACTAAAATATTGCCATATTATGCTTCTGTGCAATGTTAATTACTGAGCACTTTTTATTGTATCGAACATCAATACGTTAGATCACACATGCTCATCGATATTTATTGTGTCATTATCTTGATAGTAATATTTCTCATTCTTGTTCATTACCTAACATGATTTAATTTCTACCGTTTGTTAATGAGCTTCTGCGCGATTGCCTAAATATTCATCTTAAAATGAACATGAAATGACTATTCTATGTTAGGCTTCGTAGATTTGACAGCATAAACATATTAAAAAATAATTGTTTGCGCGAGTGGTGGTAACAAATCTTTAAATCAAGTTTGCGACCTTCCTTGATCATCATCAGAGTACGACTGCAAACTGACTATCGAGAATCAAACCGCATTGAATATATATTGAAATCAAAGTTAAATATGCGGCTCTCACCTCTAGCTGTCTCGCATACTTTGAACTAGACTGATCTGCCGGCGGCCACACTTATGCAGTCAATGAATATTAACTGTTTAGGCTTTTTGCCATATAAATATATAGGCAATACAATCCTCCATAGTCAGTTTGCCGTCGTACTCTGATGATGATCAAGGAAGGTCGAAACGCGTCAGTGCGTTGCGGCTGGCGGTTTTGTTATGTTGTTCGACGACTGGTTAAATACAATGGGATTGGTGTTTACTTCAAGCTCGCAAACTTGATTTAAAGCGTAAACATATATTTTGTAAGAGACTTTTGTACAACAGCACTCCAGTCAGAAAATGGTAACCGAACAATAATTCGAAACCTGGAGCCATCTGTATGTGTTTATCTCATAACACTGTCGTAGGAATTACTCATCTGTGTTCCAACCAAGATTTTATGTGTTCTGGTCTTTGGTTTTATATCGTGCATAGGTTTAAAACAACGTCATTTTTTACTTTTAAATATAATAAGTTGATTGATAAGTGCACTTGAACTCGGCTACGCGTTTGCAAATACTGTTAATAGTTGTGGTTCCAATACATTTACAAACATGTTATTGCACTCTGATATGTGTGACTGCATTTTAGGTACACACGTCACTTTAATTTCTCAGATCTCTTCGGAGGGTACTGACATCATATTTTATACTGAGTACACAAACGCTACACGGAACTTTGTCGACTCTATCATATTGCAAGTGATTATTCTTAAGAAACGATTATGATTCTTTTTAGGCATATAGCTTTCTCTAACCCAAAGAATTATTAGATTGGGTTATAGCATAGTCATTACCTGACAACATATCGTTTACCCCATGCGTGCCGAAGTCACTTGTACTAATTTGTCCACAGAGACGCGTCACAACTGCCGTCACGGCCACTAAGAACGATTTTCTATGACTGCAGCGTCAAATATTTCAATGAAGTTATGTTGGCTTGCAAAATATGACGACACTAAGAACCATAGTCTAAGACATGTGCTTCACCGAAAAAAATTGACATCAAAATGCCAAGTAGATTCCAATGTAGATCTATCGCACGAAATTTATTTGTCATTTGTCGCAAAAATTGTCTTTTCCTCGATAGATCAAGTCTGAAAACAATGTTCCCGACAGTTTTATGTTTCTTACCTTGATTAGACCGTTCTCGATGTTTCACTTTATGTGTTAAATTTTGAAACGATGCATAATTAAAACTTGTATTATAATTGGTTTTAATGTAGGCTTGGTGTACTGTCGCCACAGTGCTCGTTAGAGCCATAGTTTTAGTTTTTCATTTAGGGTCATATTATCACAACGGTTGCATTTCTGCTACCAATTTTTTTATTGCGCTTGTTGAATTGTCTAGACTATATAATTACCGATAATTTAATTTAATATTGCTATATTTAGCATTCCAGATTAGTTGACACACTAATGAATGATGCAAAATCGTTGGTTAATTTTAGAAGAGTTTTCTTTTTAAAAATATTCCCTGTTGACACGTAATATATAGCATAGGGCTGGACTGTTTTATAAAAATCGAATGCATATTTTCATCATTAATTTCATAAAGCATTAGGTAAAGTCAGTTAGATTCTGTTTGTTGCAGAGAACTAACAGATATTCAACTGTGTATTAGTTGTTGCGCACAAAGTAACAAATTAGTTCAGTTGTGACCAGAAGGATAAACTAAAGGCAGCATGAACAGAAAGTATAACCTCGAGCACTTTCGTTTCATGCTTACTGGCGACTCATCAGTAGGAGCCAGTATTACGTCCTTTACCCACTCTATTGTTGGGTGCGGAATGTGGGAAAATAAGAGGCCACAATCTCCTAGTGACTTCAAATTTAACTTCCTATATGTAACATATATATCGAGTCTGTCAAGCTTATCAACAATATTGCTATTATGTCAGTAACCAATATCAACATTGTGGCACCGAAAATGTTCATGGTAGTAATACAATGATTCCCGAGTCTGTATATGGTACCAACACGATGGATTTCAACGTATGCTACTGTTCACCAAAATTGAGAACTACAAATGTTTCTGAACACCTGTTACTCCAGTAAATCCATACGCTCTGGCCTTGATCGATATCAGTTATCACATTTCGCGGTAAGCATGACATTATTAAATTCAATATATAACAGTTAAATACTGTTTGTTGCGGAGAACTAATATATATGCAAGTATGTATTAGGTGTTGCGAACCTTGTAACAAATTAGTTCGGTTGTGACCAGAAGGATAAACCAAAGGCAGCATGAATGGAAAGTATAATCTCATGCACATTCATTTCGTGCTTACTGGCGACTTATCAGTAGGAGCCGGTATTACGCCCTTTAACCACTATATATTTTGGTCAAGAATGTGGGATAATAGGACGGTACAATCTCCTAGACAGATATTTAAACCTATAGTAGTGAAACCAACATCATATAAAGTCTCGACAATGCAACTTTAAAGCCAACTCACTATATATATAAGACATATACCAAGCTTTTAAAGGATACCTCTACTACGGCTATTGTGTCACAAATGATGTATGGCCGACGCGTACTACTAATATCCCTCAAAAGACCACGTCTTAAATGTTTGTTACAGATCCAGTGTTTCGGATCTCGTTTGTTGATAGCGGCGCTGCAATATCATTAGTAACGCCAAATTGCGCAATAACTTGCAGCACTGATATATAGTTAAGAGCCGCAAACGGCGAGTCAATAAAACAACATGACTGGGCAAATCTTAAAGTATTACTAGGCCTAAGTCGAGTACTCTCGTGGGCGTTTGTCGTCGCACACATGCCATATTGGCAACTTAGGGACTGATAATTGATATAGCAAAAGGTACCTTGCTAGATGCAGCCACAAATTTAATGTTCGTACCTTTGTCGATAGTAACAATTGCCTGAATTTTAAATCAAGAGCAATCATTCGTTAGGATCCGCTCACACACGAATACACGAGATCCTAAAACGTCTTCCGACGATGATGAATTTCAAAATATCCGATCCCATCAGTACAGCCAGACCAACTACGTGGCACCACAGCGCAATTAAAGTCACGCCAGTTTTTGCCAGAGCTCGATCCTTAGATCATAAAAAGTTAAATTCTGCCAAAGCCACTTTTGATCAGAAGCTAGAAGATTGTATTATTCTGCCTAATTCTAATCCATTGGCATTGCAAATTCAAATGCAAGCCAAGTAACACTTTGGTGATTGGAGATAATGCGGTGATTATCGTGCCCTGAAAAGAGTCACAATTCAGATTATTAATCAAAATATAACACCAAAGATTTTATTGCTGAAATAGCCCCATAAAAACGGTTCACAATGCTTCATCTTAAGTCAGCTTACAATCGGTATCCTCTTTACGAAGAAAGCATCGTAAACACGGCTTCCATTATCTCTTTTATGTTATTTTAATGCGTATGCCCTTTGGA
>JAQBSW010002757.1:0-96570 GCA_029291075.1 Eudiplozoon nipponicum | reverse complement strand
GACATTAGTATACATCGATACAACGTCCAGGCTAGCCATTCTATCATTATCATTCAAGTTATATCTACTAATAATGTCAATAAAATGATATGTATTCTTTAAAGTATAATCTAAGAAATAAGTATATTTTCTAATTCTGTTGCATAGAAATTTAGACAATCTATATGTTGGTGAGTTTTGTACATTAACGATTAATCTAAGTGGATTCTCCTGTTTATGAATCTTCACTAGACCATAAACTCTCGGAGGGACTGTGTCACGTTGTATTAATGAATTCCCAAGTCCTGGTTCTAATTCCTTCGACTCAATCATTCTATTAATTATAGTCTTAACTTGTCCTTGTAACTTATCAGATGGATCTTTATTTATTTTATTATAAACCTCTAAATTATTTAATTGTTCATACACTTTCAATTCATAATCTGACCGGTTCATAAGTACCGTTGCACCACATTTATCTGCCTTGAGGCATATTACTTTATTGGATAATAATTCTGCTCTTAAGCGTTTTAGATCATAACTCTGCTTGCATCTCACCTCTTTTCACTATATTGCAATCGGTCTCAGTGTCTGCATGCGTATGAAATATATATAACTATTTATAATTGAAGTATATTGGCCGGATTTTATGACAGGTATGGTACCAGCATAAAAGAAATAATGTATAAGCAAGTATGTATTATGTGTTGCGAACCTAGTAACAAATTAGTTCAGTTGTGACCAGAAGGATAAGCCAAAGGCAGCATGAACGGAAAGTACAATCTCATGCACATTCGTTTCGTGCTTACTGGCGACTCATCTGTAGGAGCCGGTATTACGCCCTTTAACCACTATATATTTGGTAGAAGAATGTGGGATAATAGGACGGTACAATCTCATAGACGAATGTGTAAACCTGCAATAGTGAAGCTAACATCATATAAAGTCTACGACAATGCGACTTCAACGCTAACTCACACTATATAATATATATACCGAGTCTGTAAAGGATACTAACACTATGGCTATTGTGTTAGTAACCGATACCATTATTGTACCGAAAAGGTACATGGTACTAACACTATGGTTTCCGAGTCGGTACATGGTACCAACCTGATGGATATCAATTTATGCTATAGTTCACCGAAATTGAGAATTACAACAATTTCTGAACACCTGTTACTCCAGTAAATCCATACACTCTGGCCTTGATCGATATCAGTTATCACATTTCGCGGTAAGCATGACATCATTCAATTCAATATATAACAGTTAAATACTGTTTGTTGCGGAGAACTAATATATATGCAAGTATGTATTAGGTGTTGCGAACCTAGTAACAAATTAGTTCAGTTGTGACCAGAAGGATAAACCAAAGGCAGCATGAACGGAAAGTATAATCTCATGCACATTCGTTTCGTGCTTACTGGCGACTCATCAGTAGGAGCCGGTATTACGCCCTTTAACCACTATATATTTGGTAGAAGAATGTGGAATAATAGGACGGTACAATCTACAAAATAATGTATAAGATTGAAAATGTTAGTTCATCAAGTAGAATAGATTAGTCCTTACTGGTCAATGATTAAGTTTTTGGTCTATTTGTCTCGAATAATACACGAATCGAAACATATTTGCTAGTGAGTATTGCCATTCATCTACTTCGTAGCTTGCGCTGCGATTTTCCTGCAAAATTTACCTATATGCCGAATTAGGGTTTGGTTCGTATTTTCTCAAATTAGGGTATTTTTGTCCTCGCTTTTGACCTAAACTTTCAACAGAAAATTCATCTTTATAGGGAACTCCTCATGCACTGTCCAGAATTTGTCGCGGAAAACGCTCGATTCTGAACACGTCTGCTTCGTAGTTTGTGACTCCATCCACATCGCCATACGCGTGGCCCGTATTTTATTCATTTATATTTCGAGAGATATCAACTATCAATATCCATTACTGATAATTCTTATGGACAATTAGTAATTCCACAACATTGTCAAATGAAATCTGGCTTCCATACAGGATAAACCGGGCTATGCATGATACCTTCTCCGGAGAAATTATTGTATTGAATTCGTTTGTCTGTAGCAGTGACTAATGAATTATCTGGATAACCCCAGAATGCAAATTGGCGATATTTTGTCGAATATATAAATATTTTAAACCAAAAGAGGAATTTTAACTTTGTTATATATAATTATCAGTTTAAACTAAAAAAAAATATAGCAATGACAGCTCATAATGTTGACTGATTTCGTCCTAGTTTGGATCTCGTTCAGTACTATATATAATTTAGTTGCTACTGGGACTCGAACGGAGAGTATAGGAGCATAGAGTTTATTTAGCCTAGCCTTGAAATTATGAGTTAAAAATTACATTATTTCCCCCAACGAATGCGATGATCTAAACATTGTTTCAAATAAGAAAACTTCTAAAAGTGAATTATGGCTTAATTAAATCTCGTTATTGAAGACTAAGAATGATGTTAAGTTTGCCAATTCCTTACTTGGCTTATGTTTTAGCAGGCATCCGACGGTGTATCTTCTGTGGTATATTCCACGATACGATAATAAAATGTTTTCTAGACCATGGCCTAGTATAAGTACCATATTTCCGAATCTGTGCTCGTATAACATTCTATTAACCACATGATATTTAACAAATATAGGCAACCAGATAATATGACGAAATGCATGTAAAGAGGTTAGGTGTACGTAGGGAAATTTTAAATCACATACACTTCGGAATTGAATAAGCAAATTAGAGCCCTGCTTGATTTCCTAACCAAAGTTTTTCTACGTTTTATTTCTAAATAAAAATAAGGTAAAAACTTTGATATATTGCTTACAGACCAAAACATATACACATGCATACCATTTAAACAATATACATTATTAATATAATTCATTATTTTCAATGTAACTCACATCTAATTTAGCGCATTCTAATTAATTTTGCGGCTTTTTATGTGATCATTGCTCATCTCACTCTGTTTTATGTTTAGTTATCTTAAAGCACAACTGATACTTGTTTCATACATGACAAACGCCGAATTATTTGCATTGAAAATTTAACAGATTTAAATAAAGTGCCAATTTAATTTTGAATAAAAAATGAAGATGAATTTTTTGCATATCAACAAAAGTACGAAGTAAAATGTCTGTATCTCAGATTTACTGATATTTCTAGCCAATTTTGTTAAGTTCTGAACAAGTAACGTGTTCTTTAATACACAGTCTTCTACACATTTATCACTTGTATGTCTTTTAAAACATTACTTATCTTCGAAACAGCATCTTGGTTGATTCAGTCAGTACATGTTTACCAACCGGCGAGAAAATGTTAATAGTAAAACCTGTCAATGCACATTTATACTAATCACAAAAATGCATAAAAAACCTGTCTATTCGCGGTACTTCCGTTCCAATCACATATAAGCATGTATTCAAATACTCACTCAGAACAAACCAGATGGTTAACATTAGATAAATAGATTGAGAAAGACATCTCTTTAGCTTCAACGATCCAGTAATTGCAGATCAGTGCATACTGCAAATTTAGCTTTGATGATGTTGGCGAGATCTGATGGAGTTCGCTGAGTCCGCTCGCTTCTTTCGGAATTCAGGTCCTCTTTTCCACATTTTCCTGGTTCCCGGTGTTAGAGTTAATTCGTCTTCCATTGGTGGTACATTTTCATCAGTAAGGTAAACGCCCTCTAGCCCATGACCTGGTGCGTATATTTCGCTCATTCCATTCTCATAGGGCGTCATAAAACTATTCGTGTCATCGCCAAAATTTTCAAACTCATAGGCACCCATACCATTTGGCGAAGGATTGATGGTAAAAGACCTTCGCCCAACACGATGTCTCGATCCGCTACCTCTAGCTCGATAATTAAGAAGTGCGTCGTGCATTTCTGATATAACAGCTACTGCTCCATTGCTTTTCGTCAAATTATTGTTTTTTACCAAAAGGAAGGCAACTAACAGAATTAAGCATGACAATGTGTGTCGTAGCATTTTAAAACGTAAGCAAGTTTCTGAGCTGCCGATCTTTGACGTCCTTTACTTGATGACGACTTTCCAGTGAACACCTTATATCACAATAAAGTACACAATGTGAAAATTAACCGATTTTTAGTGATCTTATATACAGCTTAACTCACTTCAAAATGAGTATTAACAAGGGAATAATTATTCGTAGCAATACGTATAAGAAAGACGTCGGATTTCGATTGGATAATGCTCAGTTTAGCATATAGATTAAATTTAAATGCATGCATCCTCTTTTACTTCTCAGGACACTGAATGTTATAACCGGGTGTGATCCTTAGCTTCTCGTGGTTATATTTGTAGAATAAATATGCCTCTGGCAGTATTTTAGCAAATGCAATACTTATGCTACTCAAGAAAACCATCAACATGTTAAAAAAGGAATTCACAAAAAGAATTGCGAGAAAGAAACGAAATACTTGTGTTGAAAGGAACCTTAAGTAAAATGAAATGCCAACTGCCGCTGTAATACTTCTCTCCCTGTTTCACTTTCAAAAAGAAATATGCAGAGGTTATATATGCAAATATAATCTAGCAATTAATTAGTATATGTACCATGTAACCTTTCTATCTTAATTGTAATCATTTAAATTATCTGTATATATTTTCCTTTTGTTTGCCTTATATTTATCATATTTTTTATTTATAGAATCATTTGTTCGTGCATCCATTTCGATGTTGAAATGCCTAAAGAAATAATGGTGTGACTATCTACCATGTCATCTCTATTTAAATTTCCATCTATATACCCAATTATCTATCTAAACAATTATTTATCCACCTATCTAACTATCAATCTTTATCTTTATATATATTTCTATACTAATAAATTTATGTTTTCAAGAAATTTTTGTTTAACTAAACTTTAAATCTTTCTCTCTATTAGCAAAATTAACTTTTTTCTTTAAACTTACTTAAATATCTATTCATCCTTTTATTTAAATGTTAAAAAATTTAACTTCATCTTTATTTTGACCAACGATATTTTACATATTTCTTTAATTTGAGCCAATCAATCCACTAGTTAACGTACATACCTACATGCATGTAAGTCACTATGATTATATATTTTGAAATATTTTCCTATTTAGTAATATATTTTCCGATCCTGCTAACTTTTATTCTACCAATTTATATATGAAAATATAAAGTAATCTACATATATATTTATCCATATGTAATTCTATTCTCGACCCAATTTATTTCTACAAATTTGTATTTTTATTCTTCTGTCAATCTAATCCACGTCTAATTAATTGCTCGTTTACCTATTTTTTGTATTAATTTTTATGCATATATAAATTTTGCAAAACCTTTCTTTTTTAATACTTCAAACAACAAATTAATTGCGTACCTTATATTCATATACATTCCTTTACATAGCTATAGCATTGAATATGTGCGTCAATTCGTCAAATATTTTTATTCTTTTCTGTATTTCTTTCTTATCCAGTTTATTTCTTTACTTGTGAATTTATTCGGTTGACTTTGCTACCTCCTGTATATATATATATATATATATATATATATATATATATATATATATATATATATATATATATATATATATTTCTCCAATTCCATTCTTTTAAAGCACACTTATTGTTCTTTTTATATTTATGAATTTATGTTTGCCTATTTTTATTTCAGAGGTACAAGAGCAGAGAAAATCGTAAGAAAACATAGAAATTTACCTTCCTGTTGCAGAATTTTAATACCACCTGGCGAAATTCAGAGATCCAAACCGAATAATAAATAATTCTACCTACGAAAGCGGTCTCTTTGTCTGCCAATGAATCAATCTATTCTTGTCTCGGTGTGTCTGTCTCTGTTCTCCTACTGGTTGTAATCAAACCTATGCACGTTTTGCCATAAGGTATTCTTCTTCAGTTCCTCTCATACATTTCACATGTCAAGTAGTGTGTCTACTACTCAAAGGAATATCGTTAACCAAGATGGTCAAATTTCGCAACAAATTGTGTACACGCGTTTTGATGACGGTAGTTTGAATATTTTAAAAGCAAAATTATGGTATTTTAAAGGATATATTGTTGGTCACTGAAAGTAGTATTTTATCACGTATGACATCTTTTAGTATGCATTAAATTTCATCTATGATAAAATCCCGCCTTTGTTTTTTGTTTGTCTGACCCTTGCTAGTGTGAAATTGGTTATTAGACTCACTGTCCATATTTTGTTTTAATGTATATCGACACTCATTGTTGAAAGTTCTTTTCAAATTTTGATCACATTACTATATCATAATGCATAGAAATACAAAATACTTTAGTAGAGTATGTTTCCCTGCCATATAACCACAAGGATAATAACAAAAAACACGAAATTTTTAAGTAACAGCAATAATAATAATTAAGGCACTCAAATTTTTGTACATATTTATTATGTGTAGGACCTTGTTAATATGAATATATTTACCTAGAAAACACACAAACGTGCATAAAATTAAACCTCTACACAACAAAATTATGACTAAGTCATATTTAGGGCAAGGCAACATCTGCAATACAGCTTTCTTGTAGTTTTCATTGTATCCCTTCATAAACACACCAAATATAGACAAATAAAAACAAGTGAAACTACAGTGATTCAACGTCAAATCGGGTAATATGAGATATCATGAACTTATGGATGAAATTGTGACGGATGGAATAGAAAATAATATTTAAATTTTTAAAGAAATAGTAGATTTATTAGAATTACAAGTAAGCTAGCCTTAATCTAAGCGTTTTAATCTTCTTTTTGAAAGAATTTTGCGTTGAGTGCTTGTGGTCCCATGTTTGTAAATATATATATATATATATATATATATATATATATATATATATATATATATATATATTACGTATAATCAATATTTTGAATCTCTCAAGCAAAAGGTTTTCCTTACTGTATAGTCATGCAATGAAATTTCGATCCTTCCTGCCGTTGTTCTCCTCTCGGTCCACAGAACAGGAACACCTCCACCATAATCTAGCACAGTGTGCATGGGTTCAGTTTGAAACTGTTTTATTCGCAGTTAAGTGAACAGGGTAAGCGATTAGAAGAAAAATATTTTTGCACAACTGGATTAATCGAAATTACCTCATCTAAGCTTTGACTAACACAGTGATGATTCCAGTTGTTTACTTATTTGAACAAAATATTTCGGCTGTCGTCAACGACAGCCTTCTTCATTTGGTCCATCCTCACCAATTTTACCAAACGAACTAAAGAAGCAAGCGCGATGTTTCCTCTGGCCATATCATTTATAATTCAGACTGATCTTTCACTAGATAGTTGCGTGTCACATGTGTGTATGTGCATTTCCGTAACTGTTATGTTCATCTAACTAAGTGAGATTATGGTAAGCGATAGTTTTAAGACATTTCGTACGTTGAATGCTGATGCTACCAGGTTTGTTTCCTGCTTCGAATGGAGTGCAGTATAATCATGACCCTACGATTCTCTCCTGTTTTTCCTGATTTAGCATAAGTTAGTCAATTGCTTTAGAATGAGTTTAGTGTGCGGCAGCGTGGACTAGTGGAAAGAATCACATTTTCCAAATTAAAACTACATCCGCGACTATATCCGAGACAATTATTGAAGAGTTCTCATAAAGAATGAAGCCGGTCTATTGGATGAATTTCCTTTGCTATGTTATGCAATACTTAGTATTTACTGACAAATGTCTAAATATATGGTGAGATTGGTGTGAATAACGGACGCACGGCCTTTATTTAAAGAATTGTTTCCACGCGCAATTAATGCTTGTTTAATTGGAGATTTTACATTTTGTTGGGAACATCGTTGTATTCACGTCGCCCTGCGCTATTTTAGTACTTTTATAGACAGCAGCAGAGTCAATATATTTACAGGTCATCCTACTTGTTCAGCTTAATAACATATGGAAGTGTCGCGCTTTTAAGGCCAGCCATCTCAGTTAAAGTGCCTTCATCTTCCTTGGTAAACATAATAA
Organism: Eudiplozoon nipponicum; assembly: GCA_029291075.1. NCBI lineage: Eukaryota > Metazoa > Platyhelminthes > Monogenea > Mazocraeidea > Diplozoidae > Eudiplozoon > Eudiplozoon nipponicum. The sequence continues at coordinate 88,566 of JAQBSW010002757.1, read as the reverse complement.
CATTCTTGGAAACCAAATTGACACGATCCACTCTACAAACAGAAAAATCTGGAGGTACTTGAATTAAGAGAAAAATAAAATCGCCATTCCATTAGTTTGATATGCAGAATGTCAATAGACTTTTTCACTAGTACACTGTCGATAGATCTGTTTTACACACAAGCCTCCAGAGAAAACTTTTTTGGACTCTATTCACTCTATTTATCACTCAGGTAGAAATGTGATTAAACAGTAGTTGATTGCGCTGGTGGTGGTAACAATTCTTTAAATGAAGTTTGTGAGCTTGAAGTAAATAACAATCCTATTTTATTTAACTTGTCGTTGAACAACAGATAGTGCGTGCGACTGACGGTATTTTCGTCATGTTGTTCGACGACTGGTTAAATATTAATGTGATTTTTTAACTTATAACACATCATTTTTTAGGAATAAAATTAGGCGGAACGCATAAAGATTGGTTTTCGTCTGTCACCTGCTAACATAAATTAAATCACCTAGCGCTCTCATTTTGAATTGGAAAAATTCCTATGGGTAAGTAAGCCATATTTAGAGTTTTCATAAATTACTATTAATTGATCCACTTTTGTTTCTTTTTCGACGTGATCTATAAGTAAGACATGAATGTCACTACGTGCAACTGACAGTAGTATTTCCAGGTTGTTTTAATGAGGCTTGTGATTATACCAAGTCAGCAGCCTTGATTTACCAAACGTGTTACTATAACCTCTAAGTTAACCAAAAACAAGTAATTTATAACGCCATAATAGTTAAACTTGGCTGAAAATGCTTCATGTGTTTGTATTAATTCTCCGTGAAAGGGTGATTCAAGTAATGTTTGTTGAAAGTCAGACCACTGATAAGCGACTGTATTGATAGGCTGTAATTGCAGTTTATCTACCCGTAAAATTGATTTATGTTTGTTTTAATTTATTTAGATATATATATATATATATATATATATATAGTGAAAGCTGCAGAAATGTTACTTTCGTGTGTGCAAAAACGTATGCCTCAAGCATTTATATATAAGTAATATCCGTGTTGGTGTACTATTACTGCGAGCAACATACCTTGAATTGCACTCTGATCCTCGTTAGTCTTATTGCCGTTGTATCCTGATGAAAATCATGGAAGTTTGAAATGCGACTGACTGTAATTTGGCTAATTTATGCGTTTGGTTAAATACAATGGAATTGGTGTTCATCTCATGCTTGCAAAATTGATTGTATTAATTGTCATCGGCAAGTGCGCAATTAGTGATTATTTACCTTTTACGTTTTCGGCAACCATAATTTTGGTAACAGGTACCGAAACAATAGCCATGGTGTTGGTAGCATTTACAGCCTAGTATATATATATATATATATATATATATATATATATATATATATATATATATATATATAACGAGTTGGCTTTAGTTTCATTGTCAAGAGCTTAATATGAAGTTAGTTTCGGTACTGCAGATTTACACATTCGTTTAGGAGATTGAATCGTCCCATTTTTCAACATTCCTTGCCAAAATTTATAGTGGGTGCGAGGCGTAATACCGGCTCCTATAGACGAGACGCCATATAGCACGAAACAAACATGCGAGAGATTATACGTTCCGTACTTGCTGTCTTTGATTTATACTTCTTGTCATATTTGAACTATTTTTTATTAGGAGTGCAACACCTCATACACAATTTCGTATATTTTAGTTCTCCGCCAAAATCAGTATCTAATGATTAGTTAATTGTATAACGTATATAAGTGTGACAAAATCTTAGTTAACTGCTTCTGTTGTATGCATAGAAAGTTGGCAACTAACGTTTCCATTCAGGTAAAATGTGTGCAAGCCTATAAAGTTTGAGAGTCGTATATATTGTTTTGTGGTTTTATTCTCATTGTTCTAATAACCGTTGTGCTCTGGTGATGATAATAAGAACGTAAGGTCGAAACGCGTTTGTTCATATATATATATATATATATATATATATATATATATATATATAATGGTAACTTTGCTGTTGTGTCTATCTGTTGTCATGTTACCTGTTTGGTTTGAAAAGTTTAGCTCGACTTCCGTAAATTGTGCCATTTTTCTTACATATTTTTGTCATTAAATTTCTGCGGGTTCCATTCGTTCGTTAGTTAGCATCACTGTCTCTCTTTTAAAATAAATTTATACAACAAAATCTACCATCATTATGGACTGTGCTACACCAAATATTTCCTTGTTTTGAATCTCTATTAAATTTAATTAATTTTTCCGATCGTATATCTTGTAGCCATATCCTACAGTAACCTTATAATTCTTTCTTAGTTATCCTCTGTTTTGATGACCTTCCAAACAGTCCTCATATTCAATACTACGATTTTTACTTCTCTCCGTCACAGAAAACGCTTTTCCGTTGATATTTATTTATGAGAAATATACCTCGGGAATTCAGATTTGTCATCTGATGAACATTACATACGTCACAATTTCAGGCCATCTTTATCATGAATGGAAACTACCGACCAGATAAAGTGACGAAGTTAATTGTATAAAATTTGGATGAATATGACAATAACTGGTTTCAAACTCAGGCTAGGGTTAGTGAAAAAATAGTTTAAACTAAGTTTAATTGCACATTCATTGAATACGGGAGCTGCGAGAAAATTTATTTAAATCAAGGGTTTATGCTTGATATAATCACCAACCCCGTTATATCTATAAATAAAATAGGTATGGTGATATCATCAAGCTCACCATTAGATTCAATTAGTTTAATCATGTGTTGTATAATCAACGAATACTATTTTGTTTAAATCAAGTTTTCGAGTTTGAGACAAGAATCAATATCAATGTATTTAACCAGTCGCAGAGAATAGGTAAACTATGTTCAGTCACACGTATTGCCGTGTTACGACTGGTTTAATACAATGGTATCGGACTTTACAGCAAGCTCGCAAACTTGTTTCAAGTTATTATTATAATCACCCGCGCAGACAATGATCTTTTAATCCTTTTCTTTATCTTTATACAGATATACGGATATATATATATATATATATATATATATATATATATATATATATATCAAAAATAACTAAAAACGTTTGAGGGATGAGTGATGCGTAAAAACCTAAATAATAATGTCATCATACGAAAAAACATATACGTAATTTTACTTTACAATCGAATATTCTATTTTGTAATAGGTGTTGCGCACCTACTACCAAATTAGTTCAAATCTGATTAGGAGGACAAATGTTACAACATGATTTACTGTCTGCCATTCTTATTTATCCTTCTGGTCACATTTGAATTAATTTGTTACTAGGTGCGCAACACGTAACAAAAAATTGCACATATATTAGCTCTCTCTCCTAAACAATATTTAATCGAATATTGTGTTGGCGAATTTATTCATTCTACAGGGTCAGACTCATAAATATAGCAAGAACAGTTATTTTCTTATTTGGTTTATGCCAAATAAATCTGTCGCTTCGACAATGTACGTGTTCTGGTTAATTAGCTGAATATTTCACCTGAAAAAATGTTGCTTTAAATGAAATACACGAGTGTGCGACATGGTTTGCACAATTACCGGTACTGTATTTTGTCTATCGACTTACTTTATAGTTTACTGACGTTGGAAGGGCAGTTTTGCATTTTTCAGATCGTCTCCATTATTAAGTATCAAACGTCCTTCTGCAGTATATTAGCCGTTAACAGATTTTCCGACGTTTTGTATTTACGTTTCCTAACACATTGCGTTTGGTATCCTCTTATTTCATCTCCCAGATAGCTCAGAAATGTAAGTGAAATAATGCAATAACTCTTTTTTTATAACTTTCTCATCCGAATTTAGTTAATATTATTGAATATAAGCTTAAATAAGGATATATTAAAACATATTTTGGCATATAAATATATACCAATAGGTGGTTATACTTATGCGTATTGAAGTTTGACTAGATTACCAAGGATACTAGATAGTTAGTGTTCTAAAATCAAATGACCAATTTTGTTTAGATAGATACTGTTTGTGGCGGCGATCTAATATATGTGCAATTGTAAATTAGGTGTTTCGAATCTAGTAACCCCGAAGATGAGACTAGAAATTAGGTCTCGAAATATTGGAAATATTGTTTCAACGTCATTTTCAGACAATCAGCTGATGGAAGCCTTAAAAGAGAAGGGACAAGTGCGAACCCATAAATCAAGGCCAATAATCAGAGCACCTGAAAATGTACAACATTCACGATTTTACCAAACACCGAGTGCTATCAATTGTCCCGCACAAGAAAAATGCAGTCCAATCCACAACAAGAACGACAGCACCGCGAAAAACGATTCAACATTTAGTAAAAAATTTGTCCAAATATGACCAGATGGATAACTCAAAGACAGCATGAACGGAGAGTATAATCTCGTGCCCAATTGTTTCGTGCTTACTGACCACTCATCATCAGCAGCCAGTATTACGTCCTTTGCCCACTATATTTTTGGGTGAGAAATTTTGGAAAATAGAGCATTATCATCTCCTATATGAATGTGTTTAACCCTCAGTAGTGAAGCTAACTTCATATAAAACATTCGGCAATACGACTTTAAAGCCAACTCACTATATATAATGTATATGCCTGTTGTGTAAGGATTACCAACACTATGGCTATTGTGTCAGTACGTGATACCAACATCATACTACCGAAAACGTACGTGGTATCAACACTATGGTTGCCGAGTCGGTACATGATACCACGAAATAAATTACACTGAAAGCTAAAGTTCACCGAAATTGAAAATTAAAACTATTCAGAACACCTGTTACTCCAGCAAATCCATACCTTTTGGCCTTGATCGAAATTATTTATCACACTTCTCATTAATTGTGACATCATTATGAGTCATTCGGTTAAAAAAGACATTTTAGGATAACTATTAACTACTGTTCTCTACTATTCGATACCAAAATGAGTTTTGCCTTATGTTTATATATTTTAAAAATGCAAGATCATATGCACGCATTACGTTTTTTATATTTTAAGCCCGTGAACATTCTAATGTATATCTTAACTTACATTAATCATATTTCATAATCCTCTAATTATATACTTGTTACTAATCAGATGTGTTAATTACAATATATTTAATATGTAGGCTTGTATGCTAATGGTTTTCTTAATAGTAATAAATTAGGAAGAAAATTGAACCCGCTATCCGTAAATGAAAGTGAGGAGCTAACGTAAATCGCATAATTCAATAAACTTGTTGGTAGAGCGAAGGAATTTGGAATTAGTGAACGTGCTAGGAGAAGAAAAGAAAACGATAAGGTGTTACGCATTAATGGATAATTCCAATCTAAATGCAGAATAATTTTTAAATATTATCTATAAAATGAAAAAAATTTAAACAAGAAATGAAAGAAATTTTGGAGATTTGCTTAAATTAGCGTATCAATTGTAAATAAGAGCTTGAAGAATAATGTCATATGTGTTAACCAATTTATCGTAGTTTTATTCTTTTACTCAGGATATTTTATTAATCCCAATGATCTAATCTTCTTTTCTTACTAAAGGAAGATACCTAATTGAATATCGGGACTTGTGAGTTTTTCAACTCCCGATACATTCATGTTATAACTCCTCAATTTTATTTCAATTGATTCTTTGATTCACTTGGTCAATTTACTCTGATTTCATATGGAGATGCGTTTATAGACTTCTTAATATTTCTATGCGACATGTTCTTATTTGCGCTTGGCTAGGCCAGCTTTACTGGCGAGATCATATTTACTACCTTTTATATGTTTTCCCATTAGTCAGTAATTGGGCGCATTGTTCTTCCTGTATTAATCAGATTACAGTCACTGTACGTTATTTCATGTATGCCTGACGAGTTCAATTATTCTTTCCACTTTGTTTGTCAGTTCACTGCCTAATGTGAATGGTTGTTTTAACACAATTATAATATTATATTGCTCTCTTAAGGTCCTGATTTTCCTACTTAATTTATAATCTGATATTACTTAAGTCCTACGGTAATCTTTTAGCTACTTGTGTCGCAGTAGACTCAAAAAGTTTTATTACTTCTTCCGTTGTCGTTTCTTTTAATTCCTGCAGGATACCATTTTTCAATAATAACTTCTTGAGTCGTCTTAACTCCTCTCGTCAATATTTAAATTCAGCCAATCGAAGACTTATTTTGACAACGTTTATGTCCATAATATAGAAGTGATTCGAGTGGAAGCGAATAAGGATTCCTGAATAAGTATACTTCCTATAAATATCCTTTACTAATAGCTCACAATTTCGCCTCAATTTCACATCAAAGAAGGCTATCCACCACATTGCTTCTTTTTCCAATGTGAACTGAAGATCATCTTTTTCATTTCTTATTGGAAACAATTATATCCATTTCATCGTTATCATGTTGTAAAATTTAAAAATAATCATTTGGAAACCTTACAAGCAAATTAGGTTTGAGAATTGTTCCATTTAGAAAAGTTTTTTCTTGTTGATCTAAACATTTGACTTCAACAGGAAAGACAGTGGTTGCTCAATTGGCCCAACTCTCACTCCTTTATTATATTCATTTCGGAAGGTAAATTATGCAAGCGACATACATATTTTTCACATTTCCAACATAATTCTTAACAGCATATGGCTTCAGTCGAACCTTTTGAAGAATTCAAATTCAGTTGGAGCATGGATGTTTTTATACATCGATTTAACGTCAGAGCTAGTTAATCCATTAATTTATATTCACTTATACTTCTGAACTCAACCCATGAAATGATAGGTGTTTCTTTGTGTGTGGCCCAACAAATAGAAATATTTAGTAACTATATCACAATAAATTCGGCATTTTATAACTGGGTGAATGTTTGGAATTACAATAAACATAATGAATTTATGTTTTATGTGTTGCGCACCTAGTAATACAATTCTTCACATATGTTCAGAAGTACAAACCAAAGTCAGCATAAATGCAAAAAATCATGTGAACATACTTTTCGTGTTTCCTGGCGACTCATCACTAGGAACTGGTATAGGATATTTTACCGTCCAATTGTCCAACTTTACAGACATAAATATTTAGTGGATATAGGGCGTGGTACCGGTTCCCACTTATGATTCACCAGGAATTTCCCAGTACTTTTAAATAGTTTGCATCAGCATTTGTGCGAAGTTTTTATATTACAACGAAAATATATATTTTTATCACATTTCACGGCAATGCTTGTAGGATAGTTTCTCCTTAAACAATTTTTAAGAATATTCACAGATATGAATTTTAGATATATATGCTAATTATAGAAGTTTGTCGCTTTTGTTCCATCATAATTGCGTAATTACAAGAGACGTCAATGGTTATGAAAGTTAGACAGAGGAATGCAAATTATACACAACAGATATAAATTAAAATCGTTAATTATTTCATAATGGCGCTTTCTGTCCGTCATAATTGCATAATTAATACCGACGTCATTGGTTATGAAGAGTGGACAGAATAATGCAAATTATACTCAGCAGTTATGAATTACCGAGCATGTTAATTGTTGTACAATAGCGCTTGTGGTTCATTATATCAACTGATGTACTGAAAAAATAGAACACAAGAAATAATTAAGCTTAAATAGTGAAAGAACGATTAAACGAAAACGAAACGTAAAATATGTATTTGTCTGGACACTTCAATTTAAAAAGCATAACGGAATAAGCCTTCGTCTGAGGCCTAGATTACCCAATTTTATTACCCTTAAACGGCATAAATGTTTTGTCCGTAAAATTCTGAATAACGTCTCTTAATATGATAGCATCTATTGGGGAAGCATACTTGCAAACCTAGCCTTCATTAAAATTGAAAGGCGCTTTGTTAACCTCTTTCAATTTTCATCTGACAAAAAATGCTTCGCTATAGATATACGTGCAGCACGAACATTATTATTTCGCACAGAGCAGGTTTGTATGAACTCAAACAAGCGTGAATTTAATCTTCTTCTTCCTATGATTATTCAAAGGCATAATACAATTTTTATGATTATTTATAGAATCAAATTTAACATTAATCTAATTTTGCACCAGCTAGGTTGGTATGTCCTTAACATTGGATGGAGGAAGTTTGGTGGCGCAAGTTTAGTAATAGACACACATTAAACATTAATCTTGTTTTTCACCAACCGGCCTGGTATGTGCTCCAACAAGTGTGAATTAAATCTTTTAATAAATCTGAAGATATATGATAGCCCTAGGATGAAATTCCAATGGTTGATAACGTTAGATGCATATTGAAGAGGAAAATTACCTTCCAAACTGGGTGAATTTGGTTTGGCCGCAAAATATGTGAACGTCAACTCGGACGCAATCTATCTTTTATGCGCTTCCTGGCCTCCTCACTTCTGTATCGTAGATGAATTTACACCGGTTTCGTATCAGCAGTACAGACATTCAAAACGGGTCATAAAATAACATTAGATTTATACTTATATAAATATTGTGATTGCTAACAGTTAATGATACGAGAAGTACGTAGACCATCCAACCTATGAAGAAATAAGTCAAGCGAACAAGTACTCAATTACTTAATACACAAAGCCTTAAATATATCTTTTTTCACTTCAAATTTCTTATGAGGATTGATCTGCACAATTTGTCGTCAGTTATAATTTTGAAAAAACACCAAAAAGATAAACTGTCATTTTTGTTTTCAATTGTAAATCGAAAATTCGAACGTCATTTTTTAAATTATTAAGCTGTTATCAATCACATTTTATAGGTAATTATAAAACTAATGATATAATGAAAACCCGTTTGAATTTGATTTTTGTTTGGATAAAGAATTCGTTAGTTTGTCACTTAGTATAAAATTGTGATTAGAAAATTGAACGCGTAAGGGTCAGACATTGTTACGGATTGGCGTTCAAAATTTAAAATTTTATCCGCCCCAAAAGTACCTCTGCTTTGTGTGGAAGACTATTCTACTGCAATCTGCTTTTAAAGTTATCTACAACTGGAACTGTACCTTTTGGAAGTTATATTTCGGCAGATGTAGAAGAAGATTGAATTCACGTTTTTTGTAGCTCCTACCAATTTGGTGTGGGCATAATTCGATCGGTGCTGAACATACGTCCAAATCTGAAAGTGTCCGTTCCTGTTTAAATTGTGAGATACAAAAAACGCTTTTAAATCTCATTAAGGGCTGAGTGTATGACATTCTAAATTATTTTTAAGCTATTGCATTAAATAGGCGTCGTCCAGAAATTTGCAAGCAAAACAAATATGTTCGTGAACTGGCATTTTCATGGTTTTCAAAGTTCCATGCAAAAATTTTGTTTATTAAAGTTTTTATATATTTAAATGTTCTGGACCAATATAAATATGTAATTTTTGTTCTTTTTATGTAGACCATTGTTACCAATTTAAAAAAATAAATTATTGTTTTCTATTTCTCCATAAATATAGTCGGTTAAAGATTGATCATAAATCGCATCAGTACATATAATGGACGTACATGTTTTGGAGTTCATAAATGTAGAATAAAAAGATTGTATTTATGAAATCATTAATTGCATATGTATATATATATATATATATATATATATATATATATATATATATATATATAGGATATTGAAAGGTTCCCAATGACTTCATAAACATGAATTGGTTACATTCGAATCATATTTGCCGAATACTCATATAATATTGCGCTAATTCATCAGATTAAAAGATTAATAATCAATCACACTTCGTTGATGGAGCTTTTAACACATTTTAATACCCAAGCAAAGTTGCTAGCAATTAAATAATCTTTGATTGCGCGGTTGGTGAAAATAGTTATTTTATTAAAGTTTGCCAGCTTGATATAAACAAAAATCCCATGAGGTATGCATTTACCAGTAAAAGCCAAGCAGTGTATGCAGTAGCAAAAGAATTTTATTCAATTGATCGGTTTCGTCCTCAATGCGAACTCTTCCAGGACTGTCCAGTATTTTGACGCGGACAGGACTCGAACTTGGCCACGTTTGCTTCGGTGTCTGTGACCCTATCCACAGCACAACACCACCCGATATTTCACACAATTTACAGTTACGTACTATCTTATATTTTTATTTTTTTGAATAGATTTTTCTGCACGTGGTACTCATGTGGCATCTACTTAGAAATAAAATTTAAATAACCATTCCATGTGAGTACAGAAATTGTCGACATTATTAGGATGAAAACGGTATACTTGAGTAATTTACTTTGCTACTTTATACATTTTATATTTTATACAGATATAAATATTTAATGGGTTAGGCGTGTATATCAAGTTTGCAAATTTGACTAAATATTTGTTAATGGAGCGTAGCTAGTTTAAATTTGAGGCTTATAGCGATGCAAAATAGTCTCCACATAAGACAAATGCTAACCAAAATATAACGAAGAACTTAAATTAGTGTATATCTAAACAAATGTACTTAGTGCGCGGCAGGCGTTAAGCAGAGGATAGAGTCACATGCTCCGAAGTAAAGTTGCTCAGTTTTGAGCCCTGTCCGTGGTAATATTCAGGACATTTCTTGAACTGTTCCCAATAAGAAAAAAACAGTCTATAAGATGAATTTCCTTTGCTTCCTTACACAATATTATTTTTATATATCTACATGTAGTGGGATACGTGTTTGTATAATGCTCACAATCTTGATTGAAATAATATTTGTGCCGAAATGTTAAACCTTGTTTACTTTCTGCCTCTTTTACACTTTTAAACTGAAGCCATATTTTAAACAATTCCGTAACACATGTACGCATAATGCTTTCACAGTATTCATAAAATCCATTTGTGCAATTAAAGTAATATTTTCTACTAAAGTTTGATGTTAGTCTAACATAATTAGTCTAGCATTTTGTTTCTTTCGCTGACCCACGCGGTGCCGCGCAGTTCACTTGGATAAACAGAGCACCTGTTAAATTGATAAATTATTCATTTTCTTTTATCTTCAATGAGGTAACTTGTCAAGCGTGATAGGCAGTGATGACGTTTCTCCTGTTCTAAAAATGAATACGAAGAATGCTAACTCTCAAGCGAGTTTCAATCACAATTGAGTTAAATATTTTATCCTACCATCAATACAAACAATTATTCGTGCACACTCAAGCGGGAGCATACAGAAATACACAGAAACTTTCACACTTGACTTCATTTTCGTTTAAATAAAACCAAAATCGGTGCGATGTTTTCTTAAAGCGTAATGCTACAGGAATACATATATATATATATATATATATATATATATATATATATATATATATATATATATATATATATACATATATATATATATACATAGAAAGTAAACGTCAGTGGTCTTTCTATAAAGTACTTTTGCAAGTAGGTTAACTATCATTTTTAAAAGGCATTATTTATTTAAACGTCGTTAGCATACCATTTTATTAAAATTAATGTAACTATTCCATGAAGACAGCTGTCAATTTCTGATGATGCCTCACTAGTGTGCATACGCAGTTTGTTGTTTATTCAAATCAAGTTCGAGGTCTTGAATTAATTACCCATTTCTATCTTTTAACTATTCACACAACAATACAAAAGCGATATTAGTTACAAGTACGGACACATTTAGAGCTCCTGCGATCAGCTTCGACGTACGACGGTAAAATGACTAACAATAGTAAAACATAAGCATATATATATATATATATATATATATATATATATATATATATATATATATATATGGTGTTAAACAGCCAAAACTCTATCTCCCTCCCAGTAAACCTACATATTTATGTAAACTCCGTTAGCCTAATTTTTATCTACCATAATCTTCTAATTTATGAAATGCTGAGTTATTTTGGAAAACATTTAACTAGGACATTTTTGCCACGTAACTTCAAATTTAGAATTGTTGAACATGATTTATTTTCAGTAGAATCAATGAGTTCAACAAAATTTCGTTCATCGTCGTACATTTTCAGAACTCAGTGAATGTTGTTTAGTTATATTGTACGCACACACCTGGCATACAACGAACCACTCGTGTATACTGTTAAAGTATACGTAAGCTCTCGGACGTAGGAAGTCGATATTACGAAATAATTTGAGCATATTTATTTAAAGTATTCATTAAATTGAATAAAATAATAATGTGAAATTGTTACTTCTCAAAAAATGTACATTATAGTTGTGTTGCAGATTTAATTAGGAAACTTCTCTTGAAGTTGCTATATTACAATTTCACTTTCCTAGCACTTTCATGCTTAGAGTTAAAATTCCAGCAGAGTTCACGACGTTTTCTTGAGATTTTTTGCTACAAGATTGTAAGACAATGAAATTTCATTAGAAACAAATCGAAAATACATTAGCCGTCCTAACTGCTTACAAATGTCACATTCTGTTGATCATCGTAGAAGCATCTGACTCAGGTTTAAGCAGAAATTTTTCATAAATTCACATTTTATGGAGCATTCTAAAATTTTTCAAATGCCTTTTCACGATGCACAATGAAACGATTTATTTTGACAATCTATTAAATACTCATATCATGCATTTGCCAAAGTTGTCATAAAAAGTTTGCGCAACTCACAGTAAAATATTCAGAATCTACCTGCTACATTTTCCCAAAATGTGGAATAGTATCTTCTTAAATATATGCATAGACAAAATATTAAAATACATAAATATCTTAGTAGAATGTTGATTTTCAATATATTTATAATAAATTTTGTTATTAAAATGACAAATATTAAGGTTAGTTTTCTTTAAATCAAGTTTGCGTGCTTAAAGTAAACACCAATCCCATTGTATTTAACCAGTCATCGAACAACATAACAAAACTACCGCCAGCTGCAACGCACTGACGCGTTTCGACCTTCCATGATCATCATCAGAGTACGACGGCAAACTGACTATCGAGGATCAAGCCGCATTGAATATATATGGAAATCAAATTTAGATATGCGGCTCTCACCTCTAGCAGTCTTGCATACATTGAACTTGACTGGAAATGTCGGCTGCACAATTTCTATGCAGTCACGAACATTAACTGTTTGCAGCTTTCGCCTCATATACATATATAGGCAATACAATTTAAACAATAATTGATTGCGCGGGTGGTGGTAACAATTCTTTAAATCAAGTTTGCGTGCTTGAAGTAAACACCAATCCCATTGTATTTAAACAGTCATCGAACAACATAACAAAACTACCGCCAGCTGCAACGCACTGAAGCGTTTCGACCTTCCATGATCATCATCAGAGTACGACGGCAAACTGACTATCGAGGATCAAACCGCATTGAATATATATGAAAATCAAATTTAGATATGCGGCTCTCATCTCTAGTAGTCTTGCATACATTGAATTTGACTGGAAATGTCGGCTGCACAATTTCTATGCAGTCACGAACATTAACTGTTTGCAGCTTTCGCCACATATACATATATAGGCAATACAATTTAAATAATAATTGATTGCGCGGTTGGTGGTAACAATTCTTTAAATCAAGTTTGCGAGCTTGAAGTAAACACCAATCCCATTGTATTTAACCAGTCGTCGAACAACATAACAAAACTACCGCCAGCCGCAACGCACTGACGCGTTTCGACCTCCCATGATCATCATCAGAGTACGACGGCAAACTGACTATCGAGGATCAAACCGCATTGAATATATATGGAAATCAAATTTAGATATGCAGCTCTCACATCTAGCAGTCTTGCATACATTGAACTTGACTGGAAATGTCGGCTGCACAATTTCTATGCAGTCACGAACATTAACTGTTTGCAGCTTTCGCCATATATATATATATATAGGCAATACAATTTAAACAATAATTGATTGCGCGGGTGGTGGTAGCAATTCTTTAAATCAAGTTTGCGTGCTTGTTATGTTGTTCGATGACTGGTTAAATACAATGGGATTGGTGTTTACTTCAAGCACGCAAACTTGATTAAAAGAATTGTTACCACCACCCGCGCAATCAATTATTGTTTAAATTGTATTGCCTATATATGTATATGTGGCGAAAGCTGCAAAAAGTTAATGTTCGTGACAGCATAGAATTTGTGCAGCCGACATTTCCAGTCAAGTTCAATGTATGCAAGACTGCCAGAGGTGAGAGCCGCATATCTAAATTTGATTTCCATATATATTCAATGCGGTTTGATCCTCGATAGTCAGTTTGCCGTCGTACTCTGATGATGATCATGGAAGGTCGAAACGCGTCAGTGCGTTGCAGCTGGCGGTAGTTTTGTTACGTTGTTCGATGACTGGTTAAATACAATGCGTTTGGTGTTTACTTCAAGCACGCAAACTTGATTTAAAGAATTGTTACCACCACCCGCGCAATCAATTATTGTTTAAATTAAGGTTAGTTTGTTTAATAAACGCACGTCATTTTGCCTTTTTGTGTGACTATACTGTATATTATGCAATGGATGCGTGTTCTTAATAACATTTTCCTTTTGAAGTGTTATACAATTTCGAATGTCAGCACACCTCGGCAAAGGCACGTGTCAGAACCATGCTTCTCGTTTCTGCGGGCATGCACCAATGGTTACATATATTTGGCAAAGAATTAACGGGAATATTTCAGGATTGTATGATTTGTGAAGAATTTGCTTTCGTTTATAACGGAGCATCAATATTTGGCAGCATCACTTTAACGAAATCATCCAAAAGAACTATCTCCTGAATAGCATTTTTAATTATAGCTTAATGCCTACAACGTTTACGTATCAATATAAATTCAAAATGATAATTTGAACTATAAATTGAGTTCATTTTATCATTATCACAGTGTTCTGTGTGTTTTCAAGCAAAGAAATTATCAGAATTATATTACATTCGAAGGCCTCGAAAAACAAATCGTTGCAATTAAATATAGGCGATATATACTGCGAATGTTTACTAATTATATCATATACAATATTTGATTGGAATATATTTTGTAACTTTTCGAACATAAGAAAATGTTTGATAATATATATATATATATATATATATATATATATATATATATATATGTCAGAAAACAAACAAGCTTAGGGATAAAAAATGCCTTGAAAATTGTAATAGTGAGAGGGAAATCCTATCGGGATATAATATTATAATTATTTCAAAATCACGTAAGTTAAAATTGGTTTTTAAGCCAATTATCTTGCTTATAATTTCCGACATTTTAATCTTTATATTGCAAAATGTAACTAAATCATACCAAAAATAAGATTGTAAATCTTGCATTTGCAGTGGAAAGTACACGTGTGAAAGGCTGAAAAATTAGTGGACCTGTGAGAACATATCAATCAAGGAATTAGCCACACTTAGCACCTGAAAGTGTAACGGAATCACGATATTACCGACATACAAGTGCTGTCAGTTGTTCCGCAATAGTCGATTGTGAATATGAGATGTTACCTTTTAAAACAGTTTTGTCATTCACTCCATACAAATAGGATATGTTCTAAATTTAATGCCCAGTGGGACATGCTATAATACTATTTGCATCAAATATTTTTTAACATGTCCAGGCTCATCAATTACATATCTTTCTTCTGCATCATAATTAGGCTAGAGTCAAAAAGTAGCTGAGTAATAGCAGGTCTCATTTGACTTCAACTATGCTTTTATGAAACAGTTTTGTAGATCGGAATAAGGCAATCGTCTTAAAGGACTATTCTCTAGTTGAACTAAAGTTTTAACATGTTAAATCGCATTAGGAAGCAATAAACACCTGCCAGATAATTAATAAAGCGAATTACCTTACATAAGTATGCCTTTTTTTAAGTGGACACACAGGATTTCCTTAGCAACATGCAGAAATTAATATGTTGCTAGAAAATATATTAACCTTATTTATTATAATTTAGAAAAACAAACAAATTAAATAAATTTAAACATTTCACATTTTTTTATTTGGGTTTAAAATTTCAAAAGATAATTAATGCAATTAATGCATGTTCTCAACGAATACTGCTAGCAGTGGAAGGATGGCAAAACTGAAATTTAATACGTCTTTGCTTATATTTTTTACGGGGAATTGATAGCTTGAAAGGGGGCGTGAATTAGCAAAAAAGTGGTGCATCGTCATTTATTATGTAATTTGATCAAATTCAATGCCGTTAAAGTAAAATCGATTATTAATGTAATCAGTAAACAGTAATGATGTGTTTTTCGCTTGAAATGGTTCTGAAATTATTTAATAACGGGATTTTTCTCTTGTATCGATAATTAAATCTCATGCTACTAAACTATCTACCTATGTTTAGATGAAGATCTGAAAAAATGGTCCAGGCATTATACATGCAAATAAATAACGGCAAACGAATAAAAATTATCACAAATAAAGTTTTACATGCCACTAGTATTTTCTTGAACATATTTTTCATAAAAAAACGCGATCAAAATGACAGTGCCAATAAGCTAGTCAGAAAATTAAATCATCGTTAGACGTACGAAACGACATAAATTAATTCTAATGAAATGGCCAGGCAAAACCCTATTTATGAATATATGATTAATTTATGGTATTTATTTAGTTAAGGTAACTATTTAGTACATTGCACAATTTTGTTCACTTCTGTATCTATTTTTTTATTATCCCGTTTTAACACCATCTCCTCATTAATCTAAAAAGCAGTTTTTCACAAAAATAAGTAAAATATGGCCTTTCCCATTGATAAAATATGTGAACGCATTGTTAGTTCAACAATTTAATCCAATGGAATGTTGGATAACTATGAGCGCAAAAGATCAAACAGAAATTAATTCTCTCGAAAAGTAACATTGACATAATTTAATAGAACGCTATATTTTGGAATTTGTTATAAAATAACAAATGGGTAAAATTGACTTTCTACATGTGAAGATTAATATTGACGCGTACTATTTGAAGTAAAAACGACATTTTGTACGGTTTTTGTAATACATAGAGAAACATAATGGTCTTAATTGATGTTTAGCAATAGAATCACAGTGATTTTTAAAACATACTTTGTGAGCGAAATAAATTTTGTCTGGGTAATGAAATTGAAATGAAATTATTTTGATATTTTTTACCATTGACATTTTGGATCGAATTATCAAAATACTAATGTAAAAAAAACATAAAGTTTGTCTTCGACATTAACAGAAGTTGCTGTTTCAGTAAAATTCATTCTCGCTTTATAGTAAATTATATTGGATCAGCCTATGTAACTTTAAAAAATTGCCTTCAATTTGCTCCAATTATTCTACAGTAACACTGCCATCACATTGTAATAATTAGATGGCACATTATCCCTGTTCTTTCGTAATTCACCGTGAGAATAATAATCATTACAACTTAAACGAAACCCTTTATACGGTGCATTTTTGTTGAACCAATTTTAAAATTGATGCCATTTATATAATGCCATATAAATCTTTCGTACATAAACAATAAATTTTATTAATAGCATATTTGCTTTTACGCTACCTCAGAACGCATTTAAAAATCATTCTGAATTCTGAATCTTTGACAATATGTAAAAATCATGCGCAGTCGATATATATATATATATATATATATATATATATATATATACTATATATATATATATAAATTTATATATATATAAATTAAATAAATGGCAGACTAATATCACAAAGGCTCATACATTAGCCAGCTGCTCAATAATATTCTACCTATAACCACATTCGTGGATAAAACACAGGCAAATTCAAAGACTTTCTGTATCCCGTGAAAAGTATTAACGCTCTGGTAATCACAGACTCACGATGTCGCGGGCCGTTTTTTAACATAACTGCAAGCTGTGTGTCATAGCATCATACAAATACATGCAAGTTAAAATTGCCAGTCAAACAACGGAGTAGTAGATTTTTGCTATAGATCGCAAAGTTTTTAAAGCGAAATGATAGAACATTTGTAGCAGTCTATTTCTGTGTTCGTCAATTTATTACTTACCACATTATAATCCAAGAAATGGTTATTTTGGTCACTATTTAAAAAATTTGTTTCTGAACTAGATCCTTGTTGGATGTTTGCCACTTCTTAGAAACAGAACTATTTGCGCGTTTTAAAAACTGTTTTTTATTTACTGTAGGAATAACCGAGCCCGATGTTGTTTTTCAGCTCGTCTCAAACTTTGTGTGTCGATAAAATATTTAAATAACTCAGGCTGGTCATGGCATGAGACGTCGGCTGTACTTTATCTTACCCCAAACTCTCCATGTTGTTGCTTTATAGTTGGAACAGAAAAATTTTAAATGAGGTGGATAATACTTTCTAATTAACTTTGCTCCACAAGCGGGAAATAATAACCAAGAATTTGAGCCTAAATTTGGCAGCTAGGGGACCTTTCCAAATTAACTATAATGCCTGCTAGCTAAATGACTAATTAACCTGAGGAAAGTGATAGGAATTTGACTCTCTAACATGATTTCAAAATTATTAGTTTTGTGGTTTACAGCAGTACGCACTCGTGCATTAACTGATTTAAATGTTCAACAACTTTTGCCACAGAATTAGTAGCTTACAACAACAATGGTCTTATTTACTTAACATCTGAAACAGTTGTTAAAATATTCTCACGGATTTAAATAGCCTCAGATAAACTGGACTTGAATTATAACAAAATGGAAGGGGCATCTAGACAGAACTCGTACGAAGGTAAAATTTCCTTACCTATAACCTAGATAATTTAATTGCTTATATTGAAATTGATGGCTAGATCATTCTTTACAATAAAATTTGTGTCTACTTGGTTAACTACCTATGGTTACTAACTGAACACTATTATGTTAGCCGCCAAGCTTAACCTGCCAAACATTCTAATATTTAAGCTGGAAGTAATCAAAAATACTGACAACAGCTCACTCACCCATCACGGCCATAAAACATACCACATTACTGGCTTATTTCTACCACGATACGTGGCGCCGTTCTTCATTACTGATGCTGAAATATGTATTTCTAAATGTCGTGAGCGTGGATAATTGTCTGCCTACTCATTTCTCCATCATTAAATTTCGGTAAGACTTCTATTTTAATAATTGGCTTCATACGATCGCCTATACATTATAAAACCTATGCGCAAGAAATACATCATACAAATATTGACAAGGCATAACAAAAACACCAGTGTTTGATGCCATTAGCACTAAGGCTTTGTTTCTATCCATTTCTAACGCTATCACTGATCTAAAGCGGCCAATTAAGAAACAAATTTATAAAGACATTGGTTGACGCTCTCTAGTTGATCACACACAATTTTCAGTTTCATGCCAATCTCTAGATATTTTTAGCCTTTACTTCATGTTGAGCCAATTTTACATCTCTTTAGAATTAAATTTTTAACTAGCCACTTCCAATCTTTCATTAGAGTACAAATAGCATGCTCCCAGGGGAAGTGATATTAATTTGATTTTTT
Organism: Eudiplozoon nipponicum; assembly: GCA_029291075.1. Lineage (NCBI taxonomy): Eukaryota > Metazoa > Platyhelminthes > Monogenea > Mazocraeidea > Diplozoidae > Eudiplozoon > Eudiplozoon nipponicum. Next base: position 69,177 of record JAQBSW010002757.1, on the reverse strand, counting down.
GTCATAATTTTCAGTGATGTGCGACGCTGATGACACAGTGTATTATATTGTAATTCCAAAACAAATATGCCATTGTTCAATGCCAGTTCGCGGGAAATTGTGGCAAATGCTTAACGAGTTCCCAGCAGGGACGAAACCGGTCTACTTGATTAAATTCTTTTGCTACCTTAGGCATTAATCAGTTAAGACTAGGAAAAATAATTTATATATTTATTATTGGTCCAAACTTAAAAGTGCTTAAGATATTGCATGTTATTCCTTATCTAGACCGATTTTGTGTTAATTTGGCACTCATAACGTATTTACCAGAACTGTAATTTGGTTCAGAGTATTGAAATTCATATTCTTTGCGATCTTTCTCGGGCATTGTATACAATATTGTGTTATATAACAACTTTAGAAATTTACGCAGTCTTTCATTTTTGGTGAGTCCTATTCAGCATTGTTATCGTGCCATTTATACATATTTTATTTAAACTTATTTATTTAAACGTTTTCATTATTATCTAAACAATGCATCGGAAAACTAATGATATTCATCCCGTGGACCGTCTTCAAACTTAATCGGCACTAAATAGGTACTTGTCAGAACTGTCGCAACCATAACTGCAACCATGACACAATTGCTTTGGTGTCTTCGCACTAATTCAAGTAATAAGTTTTTTTGTTTTAATAAATAATGGAAAATCAGCAAACTTAAAGCATTATCTGTAAAATTACATTTTAAATTTTCTTGGATTTGATTCGTAGAGGAAGAATTACAGATATGGCTGAATTGTGACATCCATTTAATTTAAATGACAGGCTTCTAAATACCTCCGTTCGTTAATTCTAACAAAATTTGATATTTTCTTTACAGTATAAATGTTCTGTCAGACTCTAATTGTCTACACGTTGTATACCATTTCGTAGACATATTTTACCCGTTCATAAACAGTAGTCTCGATATTTTCCTAGCCTTCATTGTAAACGACATGGAGTTTTAATAAAAAAACTGGCTTTCAAATTTATGGAGTGTGCCCATTGAGCGTACGCAGTAAAAATATCTCTCTGAAATGAAAAAATAACGCTAATTTGTCATTTATATTAAACGACACTTGAGTTGTCTTTACCTTTTTTGAAACAACATGCAAACGAAATGCACAATTGATTGTAATCTTATTCGTATTACTCTAATTAGATTTGGTTTATCATAATTCATTGTACTTGTCACGAATGTAGCGTTTTATTCTGGTGCGAATGTGACGTGATAAACATCTTAAAGGTGGCATTGTAGAACTGCACCGTATATTATCCACCTGCTTTTAATTGTACAATTATTTTAAAATAATTACTTGCAAAACAAGTTATTTAATTATTATTCTGCATTTCTGACGTTTTTTTATCAAAATATCAAATATATCAACAAGTAGCTGCTGTATATGATTGCCTTTACTGCCATTTTAAACGAAGCTAATTGAATACAATTATTACAAGTATTCTAGCAAAACAACCTCTAACAAAATAAGAGAATCAAAGTTCATAATCCTTTGAAGAAAAATGTTAGTTCCCTTCCTGTCGGTATTTAATAATAAAAGTATTGATAAAATTGTTACGGTCACATTTAATTCCGCCATTATTACTCTTGAATTTGAAGGCCTCTTACTGTTGAACTTCGATATAGCGCTCACATTAGTGCATATTTGAAGCCGTGTTGCTTCAGAATTGCATTTGGCGAAGACGTGGTGAAAAACGGATGATAAATGAGGAGCTCAATAGGCGAAGTTTAACTGGGTTTTCACATTCCACAGTTGTTATGTATAAAATGAGTGGCAGTAATAACTTTGTTAATAAAATATTACCTTCACGCGAAAGCCGTTAATCACTGCACAATTGACAACATAGAAATTATGTTTTCTACCGTAGGCGAATTCAATGTTTCACAGTTTACTTATTTTCAGTAGAATTTGAGCCCATTCAAAATATTCAATTTAAATTTGGATCACGTGTACGACCATTTCAGCTAAATCTTTGCGTAGTATAAAAACAATGACGCACATTGCACACTGTACAGATTCAATCAGCGTTACTAGAGGAGAAAAATGAACGGCACTGCACCTGAGAAGAGCAGCTTTTCTGTTCACCTGTTACAAAAGGCCAGGCCTAATGCACCGTCTATGTTCAACATCATTACTAAGATTTTGTTAGCCGGATGTGATATTGTGCAGAGAAACATTTATCGTTTTGTTATTGAAGTAGAAATTGTAAAATTTATTTCTTCATTTTCTCATGGTAACTTGTAACTACTCTTTCTCATGAATCAGGACGAAAGTACTGTTTGGGATGACTATTTCATAAACAAAATGTATTCTTAAAAAACTCAGCATTTTAAATTTTGCGCATCTTCACATCGAGTTTTCCAAGTTGACATACATTCTGCTTTAATAAGTAAACGTGAAACTGCTTCAAAAGTCATCTTGCATAACATATAATGTAGCATTTGTATAGCTAGTCTCTGTAGTAGGCTGGGTCTATCTTGATGTCTGCTTCTTCATATTTGGTCATAGGTGTAGGAAAAAATCAGAAAATATTTTTTAACCTTGAGGAATCATGCGTTTCGTGCTCATCAGTGATTATATAGTTAAAAAAAGTATTTTTGAACAAATCGATCGTAAAATTTCCTTTACAGTATATCTATTAAAGCAATAATGTAATCAACTTCATATGTTTATGATTATTACGACAACCTATAAATCATATGCACTTTTGGCACAAAATTTACAGACGTTTACAAGAGTACCAATGAAATTTTACTAGAGTTTGACAGTGTGCCACTAAAAATGGAATATTAAACATTGTTAACCGCAGGTACTACGTCAAACGCTGCGAACTTTGGATCTGATCAAGATAACTCATCACATCCTATAGCTATTATAATATCATTCGATTAGGCGTATAATGGCCATCTATCATTATCTTCCTCCTACTGATGATCAGAAGATTAATTCAAAATAACTTTTGTACATGTTGCAATTAAAACTATTTGGTATATTTGAGCGTTGTGCCAGAAAATTTTCAGCATGCCCAAAACTCATGCGTTAGTTAGATTATACGCAAGTTTGTGTCAGGTAATGCATACCTAATAACAAATTAGTTCAAATAGGACTGCAATGATAGACCAAAGTCTGCATTTATGCTTCTGGACATTATTTATGCAGAAAATCTCCTTAAAAAAGTAAACTTAGATAGACTTCCATTTCTGTCTTCTTTTCTAATGAATGCATTAATAAATTGATCATTTATGTTATTCATAAGAACTATGTTCTTCAAATTCTCTAACACTTGCTCAATCTTGTGCTTAGAGGTTATCTTCTTAATTCTGTTAGCCATGTTATTTATCTTATTTCTTTTATAAGATTTTGGGGCGCTGATTTTGTGATGAACTTATTGTCCCATTAAAGTAAATTTTGAATATATCGAACTTGTCTAGCTTCCAGCGTTCATAAGGGTGCAGTTTGATGTCGAGAATAAAAAGCATATTCTGTTTTTATTGCTCCAACGCGAATTTTATGTCAAGGGCAGATTTGTTGGCTTCTTCTAAGGTTTCTTTACGATTTGTAACTTTCGGAACAAAGAAAAGTTAATTGCCTAAATATCTTCTATTTTCTGTAGGCCGGTTTGTTTTAAGCGATACATATATGCATTACATTTTTGTAGGACTAAACATATTTCCATGGTAGTACCATTGAACTTTCGTAAGTTTTAATTATTAATTAGAAAATGGCCAATTTCATTGCAGACAAATGTTCTCTACACAATTTTGAAAACCAGATATTAACCTCGCAATAAGATGCATAAGAGTAGCGTTTCCTTTTTTAATGGGATGTTTGTAAAAAACGTAGTTTTATTTAGTGAGGTCGTTGTTTTATTTGCAATAGTCTTGTTTTTTAATTCGTCCGTTTATTCGAAAGAATTTTTAAACATTTTATTTGCTAATACTTTTTTTTAAATTGGCTACAATAATTTTCATATAAACTTAGCAAGCATCTGTTGTAGATTGTTTAACCTTGACACCATTGAAGGTACTGGTAGAATACCAAAAAATGTTTGAGACTTATGTACTTTTAGCATGCTATCCAGCTTTGTAGGAATTGTGCCAATCGGTATCGCTTTGAGAATTGCATCTACGCAATCAGATTTTTACCATTGAATTTGTGATGCGTTTTTTTAATCTTTCTGAAGGTGAACCTGATTTTTGTTTTTATGTTGAATGAAAAATCTTTTTGGCTGGCATCTCACCTGAATTTTAACTTTTAACCTATCAATTCACTTATAGCTGAGATATTAACAATATTTGTTAGACAAAGCATTCACAATCCCTTGTCTAGTGAAATAGAGCGTATGATTCCATCAGTTTTAAGAGTTTTAAATTCATCCACGTGTCTCTTTTCGCAAATGTGATTTCCCTTGAATCTCTTCCGTGGTTGTTCCTTTCTGCTCACTACTTTTGGTTTAAGCTGCGTTATATGCATGCAGGCTGACGCGTTTTGTTATTTGATTGTAGAATTTTATAACTTGGACCTGTTTATCTATGTTGTCACGACTACACGGAAATCTTTTAGGTGAAATATGCAACATCTCTAACAAAGAATGAGGACATTCAACATAGAATTCTTAGAAGTGTTCACAGAAAGGTTATAGATGTTAGAGAACTAAAGGAGCAGACGAGAGATTTAGATAACTGCCCTAATAAATTCAAACTTTCTACCAAACGAGGAAGTGAGATTTTCAACTGTATAAGTGTACTTTTTTTACATTAATTGAAAACATTATTACTTGGTGCATAATACTCAGCTATAAAAAATATCTAGTAAGACGGGGCACCGCTTGACTTTGAAACTGATTTATCAAATGGAGTCAACACGGATAAATTTAGCACATAAAGGATCGAATAAAAATATCGAGCACACCAGAGCAATATCAGATTAACTTGAAATGAAACCAAATTCTCACAATAGGACACAAAGATTAATTTTGAATTATTCAAACTGATAGAAACCTAAAACTTGCAATCCCGACTGACGATCGAGAAGTTGTATTCAAAAAAATGATGCTTTTTACTCACCTATCAACGAAATAATGGTTGATTTATCAAAGATAAAAGGTGACTAAATGAGCATGGAAATCAAAATAAATTTTATCCTCAGAAAATGATAAGAACATGTCACATATTTGATAACAGATTCCAGGGAAAACTCAGATATCCTTGAATTAATTCACTGAACGGAATTGACTGGCAAAAATAACATAAGGATTTTTGGTAAGCCAAAATTAATCAAGGCTCAAACAAGTCTCGAAATACCACTAATCTCTCGAATAATGACAATGATGCACTCTACACGACGTCAACCTGTTAAGTACGTATACTAACATTTGCACTCAATTGAAAGCAATATTAACACAAGCACTGTTCAATATTCTTTCGAATTTATAGAAGACTAAAAGAGAAAATTTTGTCAGTTAAACTATATTTGCACAATTTAACAATAATTGTTTGCGCGGGTGGTGGTAAAATTTATTTAAATCAAGTTTGCGAGCTTGACGTAAACACCAATCCCATTGTATTTAACCAGTCGTCGAAAAACATAACAAAACTACCGCCAGCCGCAACAAACTGACGCGTTTCGACCTTCCATGATCATCATCAGAGTACGACGGCAAACTGACTATCGAGGATCAAACCGCATTGAATATATATGGAATCAAATTTAGATAGGCGGCTCTCACCTCTAGCAGTCTCGCATATATTGAACTTCACTGGAAATGTCGGCTGCACAATTTCTATGCAGTCACGAACATTAACTGTTTGCAGCTTTCGCCACGATCCTCGATAGTCAGTTTGCCGTCGTACTCTGATGTTGATCACGGAAGGTCGAAACGCGTCAGTGCGTTGCAGCTGGCGGTAGTTTTGTTATGTTGTTCGACGACTGGTTAAATACAATGGGATTTGTATTTACTTCAAGCTCGCAAACTTGATTTTTTTAAATAAATATTTTCACTAGATGGAAAATTTTTGTTTGCAAGCATTCATTTCAAGAAGACAACAGTGATCCTAAATGACTTAATAAAAGTTGGATATCCGGATTTCCCGATTTGTGGGAAGGAAATAAATATTAACCTGCATTGTAAACATTAGTTTTCTATTTATTAATAATTCTTCTGTCAGTTAAATTGTGTTGGCATGGGAAAAGTTAACGCATTTGAATCGTGTAATCTTTATAAAAGATATGTGAACGATCTTACGTTCTATATTCCAAAAATATAAATCATAGAGAAATCGATGCTCAGACCAACTGCTTCAGGAGAGCGGGAGCACCTTGACAATATCGATACGTCAGAAGTCTACATTCACGGAAACATTTTGCGCATTGAAAGACATTTTGGCAACTGAACGACTGTCCGGATAAAGCCATTCCTTTTAGTGTGATATCTCGCAAAGTTCGCTTAACAGAAACAGAAAATAAGTATCTACTGAAACCCACTCTTAGTAGCGGAACACCTTGTTTGTAAAATGACCAGAAGAATAAACTGTAGCACAAAAGCAAACTTCAAATTTTAGGAGAAACATTACATTTGACATACAGCGTACAATTAATCTTAACGCTAAAGATCAACTGATTTCTCTTTCTATATCTCCCAATGTTTTCAGTCTCATGCGAGCAATTGCCTATTCATACATAAGGAGAACCAAGAATCTGCTACTCTATAAAAACATTCGACACCTGCCCCAGAAGTTGATGCAGTTACAATCTGCTAAATCAATAATTAACGATCGTATAGTCCAAGCAATCCACCAAGTGAATAATACTAACTTCATTACACATATAATGGGATCGGTAAAATTCTTAAGCATTTATGCAGAATCGTGTATCAAATAGCAAGAATCATTGCCAAAGTTCAAAAAATTTATCAATGTAATATAATATTTTAAAAGCCCAAACTGTAGAGAAACAAGATTTATACACGGCAAAGACGGAAAACCCAATCTGTACAAACGTCATTAAATATAAACACCAATCCTATTGTATTCAAACAGTTGTCGAAGGACATAACAAAACTACCTTCAGTCGCAACGCACTGACGCGTTTCGAACTTCCATGATCATCATCAGAATACGACGGCAAACTGACTAGCGAGGATCAAACCGCATTGCGTATATTAAAATTAGGTATGCGGTTCTCAACTCTAATAGTCTTGCATACATTGTACATGACTGGAAATGTCGGCTGCAAAATTTCTATGCAGTCACGAACATTAGCTGTTTGTAGCTTTCGCCACACACATATATATAGAAAATATAATTATACAGTAATTGATTGCGCGGGTGGTGGTAACAATTCTTTAAATCAAAGTTGCGAGCTTGAAGTAAACAACAATCCTATTGTATTTAACCAGTCGTCGAACAACATAACAAAACTACCGCCAGTCGCAACGAACTGACGCGTTTCGACCTTATCAGAGTACGACGGAAAACTGACTAGCGAGGATCAAACCGCATTGCATAAGTATGAAAATCAAAATTAGATATGCGGTTCTCACCTCTAGTAGTTTTGCATAAATTGTACTTCACTAGAAATGTGGGCTGCACAATTACTATGCAGTCACTAACATTAACTGTTTGCAGCTTTCACAACACAAATATATATATATATATATATATATATATATATATATGACAATACAATTAAACAATAATTGATTGCGCGGGTGATCGTCAATTCTTTAAATCAAGTTTGCGAGCTTGAGTATATATATATATATATATATATATATATATATATATATCATTGTACCATTCCTGTGTGCAATATATATATATATATATATATATATATATATATATAATGACACTTGCCACAAGTTGGTTTTTTCCTGTGAGTATGGTGTCAACCCTGAAAATGGGATTGGAAATGAAGTCTCGAAAATTCGGAAAAATTCAGAAAATCTGGTTCCCACATCATTTTCAGAAAAGCAGCTCATGAGCGGCATCATATTAAAGGGACAAATGAGAACCAATCAATCAATGCCAAACACCAACTTTGCACCTGGAAATGTAAAGTATTAAAGATTTTATCGACCCTACGAGTGCTATCAGTTGTCCAGCACAAGCAAAATGTGGTAAAAAGCAAAGGATAATGTAGTTTTTTCTACCACTTAAAACCTTATATTAATGGATTTCCTCAAAGTGAATATTTCTATAAAAATAAGTCACACGAAATATATTTTGAATTCTATTTACAAAATTGAATGGATTAACAACCGAATAATTGCCAAGTTTACACGAGTTGGGTGTCTGCAGACTACCCAATTAGCCAGTGCATTAAACGCAGAATTGACCACTAATGATAGTGAGTTAGTTAAATAAAACTTATTTAGGTTTTAAATAGTCCGTACATGTCCAGTGTGAATGGATTATGCGGCCATAGCTTGTACGTCACTACTATAATGATCAATGCGCCATTAATTTAGAACATAATGTCACTTACTACTTTTATCTCAACTTAATGTACCGCATCTAGTTAAACTTTCGTCCACACAAAACATTTTTCAGATCTGAATATATTGTAAATTTTGTGCATAATTTTTTTGTTCATAAAAACAACGCCAAGGCTTTTATCGGAACATAAATATTTGTCTGCATATATGCTGATATCTTAGCGCACATTGAAATATTTTTTCTATGCTTTTTGTATCGCTCATCTTCAGCGTAATACTTGATCAACAGAAGCAACTTTAAACTCTCTGCTATTTGGTACTACTTCATCTGTTTTTCAAATATACATTCAAATAATGCCTCAAAGCTCATACCGTCATTTATCGAAGAATTTATCCCATAATGTGAACCATGTATGAAACCCCCGTTTGTAAATATGGCTCTTAATCTAGTCGACGAAATCTAGTTTTTTATATAAATTTAAATAGTTATTGATTATGTGAGTGATGATAACACTTATTTAAATAAACTTTGCAACCTTTACATATACGCCAATCCCATTCTAATTTGCCCCCTATAAATTAAGCATTGCAAAAGATTGGAAAGGCTGTTAATCCAATAGATCTGGTTAGACCTTCTTGAGAATTCTCCACAAACTTTCCAGAAAATTCATGCAAGTATAAGTTTTAGATTATTTTATTTCGAAAGATATTGACAAACAATTGTTTATCCTACCGAAAGTAGAACTCAATTAATGGAAGCATAATTATTGGTTTGAATTTATTTGATATATTGTTCGTAAAAGTATAATTTCGATTTCTAGACAACACATAAATAGTAATTTGAATAAACGCGAAATGAAAACAAACTTGCATTAATTCGTTATATATTCCTTTAAATGAATTTGCGTTTGCTTAGTGCTGTCATCATTCTGGCTGATACCACAATTGTTGGTTGAGGGACAATTGATAGCACACTAAGGTCGGTAAAACCTTGATTCCTTTATATTTCCAGGTGCACACCTTGATTGTTTCAATTGATTTATGGGCTCTCGTTAGTCCCGTGAATTTGAATCCGTCTTTACACTGCTTGTTCGAAATGTTTTTAAAAGAAGATTTACGAACGTTTTCAGAATTTTCGGGACTTCATTTCTAGTCCCATCTTCTGGGTTGATATCATACTCACAGAAATAACAACTTGTGGCAATTCTGATATCCTCAATCAAGACAAAACAATTTAGATTTATTTTTCTTCCTCAAGTATTCGTCTTGTCTGCCAAAATAGCCGACCTTAATAACTATTCTCTTATACTCACATGTATAACCGAAAAATTGTTATGATAAGTTATTCGTTCAGAAAACTGTGTTTCAATCACAAAAATAGCACACTTTACCAAAAACCATGTTTGTCTGCAAAGAAATTATATTCTAGCGTTTTTTACATTTCAAAGGCTTTGCAAATTTTTTAAAGAATGTTAAAACATGTTAGTCCCACAAAATGTTTTACCACTCACGTACGTAATCAATCCTTTCTAAGTTCGTAGAGTGAATTTAAAAGTTCTGATCGTTACTGGGTTACAATTTGCAGTTGGCATTTTAAACAATTACTCTGTAAATAAGACACCTAAGAGTACCAGACACATTTTTTAAACTTTCTGTACATCATGAATAAGACGGGTTCACTTTTGATTGTAAGTTTACCGTTACATTGCGATAATGAAAATATTTGGAAGAAATACGTCAGTTCGTGTAAGTAACGGTAGATTCAGTATGTTACGAAATCAGTTGAAAATATAAAGGTTGATTGTTCGACTAAACAAACTGTATTTTAAGTTTCAACATTTGAGACTATTTAAATTAATTTACTTATAGTTTACAGTTTAAGACAAATGTATTTATTAAAAACAGTAACGATTTCGTAAATTCCTGAAATATATGTAATCTATCTTTATCACCAAGTCAAGCATTTGAAGTAGTATTAGCTGATCGTTTCTACAACTGTTCAAAAACAACTAAACCTCTTACAAATATATAAGCTTAATTATATATTTTTATATGTTGATTTTTTATATTAACGATATTACATATATATATATAATGAATTGAAAATTTATGGCACAATTTCTATTATATAGATACATTTGCTAATATAAACTATATACTATTGTGAACTCATCAAGTACTGCCCAGAATTTGCTATGGACAGAGCTTCAACATGGGAACGTTCGCTTTGGAGTCGATTATTCAATCCAGCGCGCCAACCTGATGCCTACTACACACAAATTTTAGTTATAAACTAACGTAAATTTTTGACTAGCCATTCTTTCATATATATATATATATATATATATATATATATATATATATATATATATACATATATATACATTTATTTATTCATTTAGTGATAATTATATGTATATAATGTAAGACTCATCAGTAGGCGCCCGTACTATGCCCTATTCTCATTATATATTTAAGCGTATCTACTTCAATATAATTGCTCGCAGTTACACTTCAAACTGTAGATAACGTTGAATTCGAACTGCAGTGGAATTTTTTATGTTACCCTGGGTAGACTAAGCTTGATGGTATGTGTAATTCAATCGAATTCAATTGCAAAATATGTAGACGCTAACTAGGAACGAGAACTGTCTTTCATGCGCCCCAATGCCTCTTCAGCTTCGTACTGTAAGTGAATATACAGCGGTTCCTTATCAATTGCATAAACATTAAAAATAGGTTTATTTTATTATTTGGTGTATATTTGTCATTAAAATGTGGTGTGGAGCGGCTAATGATTAGAGTTTTATGCAAAGCTTCCAATATAGTCGAAAAACTGTAAGGTTAACAAAAATGCAATGCTTCACTGCGCAACAACATAACTAAAGAATAGCGTTTATTGACAGGGAAAGGTATTACCGCACTTAAACTTCATTTTTGCGTCTAGAGGGTATGTTAGATTGATTAGATTTAGATGCTCGGAAAGTAAAAACACCATCTGCAGCAACAACGTGCGGACTAACAAAAATATGCAAAAGGTTTGTCCTGTGGATCTAAAAAATAAATGGACAATTCTCTGACTCGTGGAATGGCGAAACGTTAAGTCAGCCTCATTTAACCATTGAGTAAACTTCTACGGTATTATTTATTTAGCGATTAATGTGAATTTATTAACAGAATTTGAGATAAATATTAATAACAATGTTAGGTTGCTTCTTGTTTTGACGTCTTTGTTTAAAAACTATTGGTTTTAGGTGTTGCGCACTTAATAACAAATTAGTTCAGTTGTGACCAGACGGATAAACCAAAGACAGAATGAACGGAATGCATAATCTCGTGGACTATTGTTTCGTGCTTACTGGATACTCATCAATAGCAGCTCGTATTACGCCCTTTACCTACAATATATTTTGGTGAGGACTATGAGCTGATAAGACGGTATGTTATTGTTTAGGCAGCAGGCAAAAACATATTATATCCATGGTTTGATGTCATTCTTTATGTATGTTATTTTTGTGAGTCAAAGAGAATATACGATATCGTTTCCGTCAGATGCAACAATAATCAGGGTTAATGGTACGGCAATTGCCTTCTCCCTATTTTCAGTCTTAGTGAAGATAACTCTTGCCCATCCTAAGAACACATCACTAAAGGCTTAAGTAAATGTGCACTATTTTATAACTGATCGCATAAACGAAAATTGCGTTCAAGATTTAATAAATAGCAGAATACTATTATCTTTAGGTTGGAGAATTAGAGTCGCGATTTTCTACAGTTATTGGATGAGGTGCCTAATAAATAGTTTAATCCTAAATAAAAAATGACCATTTGACATAAAACAAACTAAGAAGCGCACTCTTTTCAATAAAGTATTTTCAAGCCCGTTCAAAAATAATTATCAACGGTTTTCAGCCATTTCCCAAAGATTGATATACTGGTTAGTTGAGATTTAAAACTTCTAATAAAGTAAAATATTTTTAAAATTCAAATGAATTTCCTAGGTAATTTATTTAGTCATTTGTTAAAATATGAACATCTAAAAACACATGTGTAGGACAAGATAAGTAGGAAATCTATTTAAATATCCATTTATGGGAACGTTGTTTTCCACATAAGGCATTAGAAAGTTGAAGCAACATTAATATTTCCATTTATTGCAGATAAACTTTGCTTATTATTTAGGGTAACAAACTCAACTTTAAACCCTCATTATTGCTTGCATCAAACGTCAGTTCCCTTTATATATGATTATGTTTTAAATTAGCTTAGCAAAAAGGTTTATTAGCAGGGAAGAAGAACATTACAATGTAAATGGTTGTGTCAAATCGAATGAAACCTCGCACCTATTTCCCCAGATGTATTTTATTAAATAATTAACAAATTTCATAATTAAAAATATTTAGCAATTTATGAGGCGTTTCGGATAAACAGATTGATGCACGATTTATACAAGCAAAAACAGCAGGTTTGATCATTGAGTCTTAACTTGAGTTGATGTACACAAATTTGGTCGTTCTCTATTGCACGCTTACTCTTTGTTTTAGTTTTTTAATATAGCCTTTCATAAAGGTAAAATATGCATATATATAAGCATAAATACAGGCTCTTGTTGATTAATGAGGATAACATAGAAATAAATAGTTCATATATTCATATATCAATTATCTCGTCTAAATGGGTTAAATAGACGGAGGATTTTTGGATATAATGTCGAAAAAGCAAAAAATGTAGACACCAATCGGACTACAAATCTTGCTCGAAGTGAAATAAAAATCGGATAAGCAATCCCATGTCTGATAATTGTTTTGTTTCAGTACGAAGAAAGACACAGGTGCAATTCAAAATGCAGGAAATAGCCTCTGGAAGCTTTATGGCATTAATTAAAATTACCTAGAAGTCTACTTCGCTTCTTTCATTATATTCTGTGTCTTTCCTTCTATATTGGTAATGGTTTATAGTTCAACGTTAATAAAAATCTGTGTGAATTTGAACCATTATGATTCATTAAAGTAATTTAAAAAATTAAATCAAATTAAGCACAATTGTTGGATTGTTTAAACGAATTTGAAATTAAGTACTAGTTTCCGCGTTCTGATTGTGGAATTAATGATTTATTAATGTGCATTCCACAGGTTAGCCATCAATGATGGCACCGTTATTTAAAAATTGGATTTCTTCCATTTCAATTCCACACACATTAATTTAAAAAAAAGTTAACACCACTCGTGAAATCAATGATTGTTAATTTGAATATTTTTTAGGAAAATTGATGATGCGTAGAAATTATTCAATTAAAAATCCAGTTATATGGTATGCATTTAAGACTAACATAGATGAAAGTCGTTTGTCTGCTTTTAACCAAAATAAAAATTAGTTACCAATAGATCAAGGTTCGTCAACTTGCAATGGCGAAATTATGTCAAAATATATCAGTCCGACGGGTTAACGAATTAACAGCTTAAAATCTAAATATTTAATCGTTCTTGTTTTTGCTACTATAAGTAACAACATAAAAAATGATGATTTATCACTAAGTCTAAATAAAGCACAGTGCTTCTTATACTTACAAATGAAAAATCGCAGGTTTCCAATATCGAAATGTGTATTCCATTTATTGTTAGTCAATAATTTTTGTTGTTACAATATTCTTTTTTATCTTCATAAGATTAAATAAAATTTATTTCGAATACCATCTTCAGAAAATCTGATTCCTTCTATTTAAATGTCGTTATCGGATAAATTTAAGATCAGAGTGGATAATAATTCAGAGAAAGGTAAACCAATTTAGTAAAGAACAATAAATACATACTATTATTTCTTGTTTGTGGTCCGAATTTTCATTAATATTTAAAAAAATAAAATTATGACACCGGTATTTTTGTTTGCGAGACGAATATCATGTTTTAAATCAGCTGCAAAATATGTAGATATCAAGGCGGAACACATTTTATCTTTTATGCAATCCGTTGCCTCTTCACCGCATTACCACAAGTGAATATGCAATTGTCATTAATCAAATTTAAAAAAAATTTACTACGTGTTTTATTATTTTAATAGGTATATAGTTTTATGTACTCTGTGGCAGGTAACCGTTGTTATAAGAATATTGTGCACGCCATCTTATTCATTTTGCTGTTGAACAAATATGCAATGCTCTTGTACGCAAAGTTTTAGGTAAGACTCTTTTTTATTGTAATTAGCGTTATCTATTAAAGTGAAAATATTGAGCTATCCATATCTTATCATTGAATTCTGATATACACAATGAGCAATCATTTATATGCTTCAGCAACACAGCAAGAAAGACAAAATTATCAACATAAAAGTTTTCTTTTGTAAATCAAACATTTGGATGCAATTTATTGAATTAATAAAACAGTTCTTCAGCATACACACAGTTGTGCTACTAAAAATAGATTGCCAACATAACGGTTGTATAGTATCACTTTACTTAATAGTTCAGGATTTTTGTCTTTCAAACACACAAAAAAACATACCGGACATGAGATGAAAAGTTTGGAGTTGCGTATGCGTCTATAACTAAACATTTTTAGTTTCGTAAAAATCATAATTACAACAAAACGTTTTCCAATTTTAATTAAAGTTAGGTTTATGAGTATGCTTTTTTATTTCGAGACTATGGCAACAAACATAGTCACATCCCGCTTCTTCTAATTAACTTGAATACGTATGTCTACACAGGAGAACATTAACTAAACAACAAGACACATATAGCATGGCTCTAAAAATACTTCGCGGACATCCAACTCTGCTCTGGTGTCCTCACATTTCATGACATTATTGGATAAATGTTTCCCGTGATCCTATTTATGGCCACTAACATTAAAAGATTACCTGGAGGCATTATGTAGAGTCGCACAGCATTTTAGCTTGAGAGTTACAACTGACAACTGCGCCTGAGATACAGTTATAATGTTGTGCTTTTTTGAAGAACTAATTTGTGTGTATAATGCAAAATCATTTAAATAGACGTATTATTGTACTGATTTCACCGGATACTTAGATAGATTTTGTGAGCAGGAATCACTTTTATTTGTGATTTTCTAAACAGGTTGTGCACAAAATTCAATTGACTAAATTATGACTATGAATTATTTTTGCTGGAGTTCTGGCCGACGTTTTAGATTTGTCTGCGCGTCTGATTTATAGCACACATTGGTATCAGACTTCTTGCTGTGCAAATTTTCAACGCAATAAATTATTTCTCTTTGCGTTCATTTGCGTTATATTTATGGGACACATTTGGCAATAACAAAATATTATTGTGTTCATCATCACAATCCATGATAACATTTTTCGAAATTCTGCTTAGTAACATTTTCAAGTCTACGAATTTACTTAAAAGCGACAGTTTCGGCTTTGATTTCTCCTGCTCAGTTTTTTGCATAAGCGCTCTGTTATTAGCGTTTTATCCTATAAAATGGCAATTTAATTTATTTTTATTTTTTGCATATTTAATTTATGTATTTATAGTCCCGTAAAAATAAAACCATATCGATTAAAAAAATAGATGTTTATTTTCACGTATGGGAATTGGATTGTGATGTAATTGTCATGCGTGATGACTTCGCGTTTGCCGCCTTCCCCAAATTATGACAACCATCAGAAATTGTCGAGAGTTTTCGCGAAAATTCCTTCAGTGTTACGATGATGGATTTACCACAAACTTTAGCCAAATAGAAAGCTGCGTAATACTATCGCTAGCCTCCAGGTCGAAGTATAATCCTTCCTAGGTCCCAGAGAGACTGAACAGTTCAGAAGCAAATATGCTCAGATAGACATGCGCAATCTTTGACCAATAGAAGTTTTAATGAAACGAAGGAAACGTTGATACAACACCAACATTTCTGATCATGTAGCCAAGGCTGTTTTCAATAACAAACGTCCTCATTCAATAAAGCTATTCTCAAGACCGTTGTCAAATTCCCATTCAATAGATAACCTTTCAGAAAGGTTCAGATAAAAATTTAGCGTTTTATAACCAAAGGTAGGTACTATGTCATCCGATTGTCCTTAAATGAACGATGCCAAGATATCTCATCTGAGAGGAATGTGGCAAATGTAGCTCAAACTTCAGAAATATTTGTATTTAGTAAATTTTAACTCAATCAACTAATGACCCAATCTTCTTTTCAGAATCAAACGTATAAAAGTTTCAGTTATCAACATTTAACAAGCATGTCAAGAAATTTAGTTCGATAATCACCAATGTTATTTTTACTCATATCAATATCGCCTGTACTATTCGGAGAATTTACTAAACAGGAGCCAGTTTCCTTCCATAGGTCGACTAAAATAAATGGTGCATTTTCTTTACACACAAACAAGAGAATCAGATTTCAAACAACCAATGCTCTATTTCATGTTGATTCCTTTAGTTCCAGTAGGACTAACTATGAAGTAAATAATTAAGTTGATAATTCCAAACGAAATGATCAACCAATCTGCATATATGATCTGGTTAAATACCCAGTGATATTCTAAATTTCAAAACCGGAGAGAAATTTATCGTAGACAAAGTTGAAGCCCATACCAATCTATGGTGATCTACGTTATTCTATTAACATAGGTTTATGACGTAAATTTTCTCACAACTTCTCTGTCAGCACGGTCTCAGTCAACATTTTAGTTTTTGATTTCCTGTGAAAATTTATGTTTATAGTTGTTCTAGCAAATAAGACGGTCATTTACCACTTATACGGACTTTAACAAAGTTTTTGGATACTAGCTTCATAATGTTTGGAGTTACATGTCATATAGAAAATCTGGTGCATCGAACTACAGGAATATCAGTATCTTTTCGGGAAGCCCGTATACAATTAAAGAAGACTAGTGTTTAAAAATTTTAAATTCATTTGGTGACGTTTTATGAAAACGATAGCTTTTACTAGACTGCTGAGAGTTCACTTTTATTCCATTAAAATGGTCACGAGCTGGCAAAAATTCCAAGATATTTCAAAAGAGCCTTTTAATTCAGTAAGTTGCGTAGTTCATTCAGCATAAAAATAAGACTGTCAATACACTAAAAGACGTCTACTCAATAACATCGAATATCATTAGACCCAGGAGTAAATATACAATAAATTTACCTAGAATGATTTGAAATTACTTTAAATCTAGGTGATTAATCAGAAGCCTATTTGCAATTTAAAATTATTTATATTGATCACCTTTGAAATTCACTTCATGAAGGGTTATGTGTGCAATACCTTTCACAGGAATGATGCGATAACAATTTAAATAAACGTAAATAATAATAAGTTGAAAACAGTTATCCGAATCGTTACAAGTTCCTTTTAATTTAGTAGGATTCCTAAGGGGTCTAGCGTAACAACAAGACTCTATAGTAAGAAATTTATATTCATCACTTCGATAATCATGAAATGCCAAAATGATTATACAATAAATTCCATTAGAATTCTTTAAGTTTACGTTATTTCTACGTAATTAATATTTAGTTGTCAATAGGCACCAGAAAATTCACCAGGATCCGTGATTTCATTTGATATATTTTGTCGTTTCGATATACTATAAGGCTTTGTCTGCATCTAACAAGCATTTATTCAACAACTCTGTAATTGAATTCGAGCCAGGTGATGTATAAATCCAATTTCGCTGTTCACAAATCCCCCTCTTCCTTTTGTTTCATATATTCTCCAGCCTAAATACAAAAGTCTCCACAACAATTGATTAATATTCAATATCTTCTAATAACATTATGCGCCAGAATATTAAGTCTAACTAGAATATTCGAAGATTACGTTAAGTCTTCCTGATTAATCACGAGCTGTAATCAGAAAACCGAAATTTCACCACGTTACCTAAATTCATTGAAATATTTCTGTCGTTTAAATGAACCGGAATAATGTATCTGCATTAAACATACATATATTTGGCACTTTCGTAATTCACAATGCGCCAAATTATTTGTGCAATTATTGTCACTAAATTAATTCGAGATCATTTGGCGCCTACGTAAGTAATATTAACCTGTCTGTGCATACCAGTGGGCGCATAGAGCACCGTTAATTTGGTAGATTCTGTATGACATTTATATTGTTCAGAATCCCGAATCAACCTGAAAAAGACACATTTGACACCTTGGAATTTTGAGAAGCGGAAGAATAAATATACAATATTTTTTTCTATACAGTTGTGAATTTACGTTAGCTTTACGTAATTAATAAATAGTTGTCAAAAGACAGCGAAAATTTCACCAGATCATGTGTGTTCAATATATTTTCTTCGTCTTTTGGATAAATCAGATGATTTCTCCGAATTAGACAGACTTTTATAGTTCAAATTCCTAATTCATTTAGCGCCAGTGTATGTTTACAATTAATTTTAAACAATCAGGAGCTATCTATACTTACCAGACGATTCTCCGGGCACCGTGAATTCTGTAGTTTATGTAGGCTATTTAGCGTAACAAGAATCCTCTCTCAACTGCAAAGAGGAAAATTCAGTGCATTCTAATTAACTTCCACGAGAATGCAGTTTGTTTACTTTTTCACGCGTATAATAATTAATTGTTCTACGGCTGCCTCGCAGTTCATCATGTCCCGATTATTCAGGGGATTCTGTTGGCTGTGTAACATATTAAAGAACCCATCTCTGCTTTGTAAAGACGTAATCAACACCTTCGAATTTCACTATGCACCTTGGTCATTATACATTAATATTCGTTATACAACTGCGAGTTCACATTATTTAGTCATAATGAAAAGCTGTCCATATTTACAAAACGGTTCACTAACATCTTGTATTTAGTGAAATATGTGGGTGGTTAGCATAGCTTAAAGACTGTCTTCACATATATTAGGTTTATTCAACATTAACGAAGTAAATTAAGATCCCGTAAAAATGTAAAATTCATTTCTAAAGACCGCTGTGTTTCACGTTACATTTTTGTAAGTTATCATGACCTCTCCATACATGTCAGATGGTTCACCAATCTTCGTGCATTTGGAGAACTCTGTAGGTTATTTTGCTTATCAAATTATCTGTCTCCATAAATAAAAGGCTTAGGTAACCCATTCGACAATTATGAAGCGCCGGAAGATGTAAACAATTATTAGACTATTGCGAAGTCATATAACCTTTTGTTCAAAAAGCATGATTTGCCCACAATGTACAGACGGTTTACGACGCTACGTGTATTCCGAAATACCTACATTTCATTTAGTTTAATCAGAATCCAGTCTCCACATTAAAAAATCTTGTTTTCAAAACCATCCCAATTCAATAAAGGTTGGATTATTTACATGGTAAAATATAACTAGACAGCTTCGTGTTTTCGGAATTTTTACTTAAGAAATCATGAGCAGTCAAAAGTTATCAAATAATTTCCAAGTCACATGAATACCGTGTAGCATGAAGGTGGTTTAAATTAACGCGAATGCCGTCTCTGCTAGAAAATTTACTTATATTTAACACTTTCGTAATTCACTAGTCAATGAGTTATATTTACTTGGCCTTCCACTAGACAAGTACGAATTAATTTTAATTCCACATAAATAGCCATTACCCGTCTAAATTTATTAGACTATTCAAAATACCCTTGTATTCAAGGGATTCCGTAGGTCATCCGTTCAATTGACAAGAACCAATCTATTCTAAAATATTTAATTTCAACAATTTTACATATCGTTATGCGTCGGAATATGTGAAAAGTAACTTTCAATAGAATACATTGGGTTTGCATTAGTTCTATGCAATTAGTCATGAGCTGTCAACAAACACAAACGTATTCCTCTGGATCCATGTGTTTATTGTATTGTAACACGCGGCTCCGCGTTCCAACCCAACGATGTTCAATTTTGACAAATATGATACTCATTAAGGTCAAATAATCTAACTCTATTTTTACACAATATTTCTCTTAACTGTGATTTTAGAAACGATCTCTGTTAGTTTCAAGCAGGTTTAACTGAGATTTCTTGAACAGAAATTTTAATTGTAATTAATAGGGTTTTGTTTATTAAATACACACACCCGCGCGCAATACGCAGGGAACATGCGATGGATTATAGTTTCATAGTGGAATTTCTATTCTTCGTTGGATTATTCGCAGTTAATACAAGTGAGTTATTGTACGTATCTAATTTACGTATCCGAATTTCAGAGTTCAATGGATTATTATAACTAAATAAGTTAAAACCATAGCAAACAGTGGATTAATTTTTTGTGAAGTTTTTTCCTTGAAGTTTTTGCGCGATTTTAGACTATTCATCATCAGTGCCAACTTCTACCAGTGACTTTATCTATATCATCATATATTTTCAATCGGTTACATGTATTAAGCACAATTCAGATATTTGTGAAAGAATAACTGCTTGTGTATAAGACATTCAACATTGTTAACAGTGTTTCGTTTTGTTGCCGTCTAGAGCACGGGCAATTTGGACTAACTATGAATTTTCCATGCAACATTGTGTACAATACATATGTGATCATTCGAATTAGCCTTCTCACAGCATCCATCCGGAAAGGGCCGGGGATTGATCATAAGCACGGATCTTAACAGCAGCTACCAACTCTATGTAGGGAGATAGCAACCCCGCAAAAGACCCCTACAGTATTTTGCTCTCCGTAAGGATAAGCA
Organism: Eudiplozoon nipponicum; assembly: GCA_029291075.1. Classification (NCBI taxonomy): domain Eukaryota; kingdom Metazoa; phylum Platyhelminthes; class Monogenea; order Mazocraeidea; family Diplozoidae; genus Eudiplozoon; species Eudiplozoon nipponicum. The sequence continues at coordinate 48,077 of JAQBSW010002757.1, read as the reverse complement.
AAAGCCTCTCTTCGTATTAAATAGAATTAAACTCAACTCGCTCTAAATTCACTTATCGTCAAATAATGTATAAATTAACATTTTCAGGAATATTGTGTGTTCAATTTACTTCGGAATAAGTAATCGTGAGCTGTCTAAACTTACCTAAAGGTTCTCCATACACCGTGCATTCAGTGAATGCTGCATATGGGTTAGCTTAACCAGAAATCTGTCTCCAATTAAGATGTCTGTATTCTAAAACACATGAATTCAAAAAGGCCGGAATATTTATTTGGTAATTTTCGCTAGGCTCCTGCTTGTTCGTATAATTTATACTTAAGAAATAAAGAGCTATCAACATTTACCAAAACGTTAGTCAGGTTCAATGAGTTTACAGTGGCATTTTTTTTGTTTACACGTGTGCACTTATGGAATTAAAATTATGGTGATATTATGAAACTTACTGATGATTCACTAGATAGGCGTACCCCATGTCTGCATGTGTGTGTGTTTGATCAGGACTGAGAGTAAATCGGTTACTTAAAATAAACTGTAAATGTTCATTCATCTAAGTGAAACTACTTTGATTAATGTTAAATCATCAACGTAAATATCATGTAGGGGTCTTTGCAGGGTTGCTATCTACCTAAATAGAGTTTGTAGCGGCTGCTGAGATCCGTGCTTATGATCAATCCCCGCCTTTTCCCGATGGGTGATGTGAGAAGGCTAATTCGAATGATCACATATGTATTGTACACAATGTTGCATGGAAAATTCATAGTTAGTCCAAATAGACCATGCTCTAGACGGAAACAAATCGAAATACTGTTAACACGATTGAATGACTTATACACAAGTCACAGTTAAACAAAATTGTCCGTGCTCTAGACGACAGCAGAATACATGTAACCGATTGAAAATATATGATGATATAAATAAAGTCACTGGTAAAAGTTGGCACTGATGATGAATAGTCTAAAATCGTGTAAAAACTTCAATGAAAAAACTTCACAAATAATTAATCCACTGTTTGCTATGGTTTTAACACATTTAATTATATTAATCTATTGTACTCTGAAAGACGGGTGCGCGCGGGTGTGTATATTTAATAAAAAAACCCTATTAATTACAATTAAAATTGCAGTTCAAGAAATCTCAATTAAAACTGCTTGAAACTAACAGAGATTGTTTCTAAAATCACAGTTAAGAGAAATATTGTGTAAAAACAGAGTTAGATTATTTGACCTTAAAGAGTACCATATATGTCAAAATTGAACATCGTTGGGTTGTAACGCGGAGCCGCGTGTTACATAGACCCCCTCGACAATGAAAATTAATACACAATGAAGGGTACTAATATTACAGGAAGTGTTATTGCTTTGCAGTACCGTGTAAAAACTGATGTTGGCTATGTCAACACTGATACTGGTTCCTCTATATCTCGCAGCGGCGTGACGGCATCATTTGGCTCGGTTGTTGATGATATATCGGGCGTCATTCCGTAGTCAGCAAAACTGTCTGCAGGTAGAGTTATCGATTCTTCGCCGCCTGATAGGTCAACATTGCGGAACAGCGGGTCATTTGGATCAACTTGCTGTGCTGCTTGCAATTCCTGAGTGCTTATATGTGAAGGACACAGGATAGAGGCACAGAGTTCTGCAGGACGGCTTAGGGAGTCTGCGACCACGTTTTATGACACTTTGACATGAGTGACTTCATATTCATACTCATGTATTCGTGTAAGTTGTGAGTTGACACGTCGTGAATATAAATACTCTTTCTTTCCTCTGAGCATCGGTAGTAGAGGAAGATGGTCTGTGTAGATCTTGAAATTTCGGCCATCCAGATAGGTGTGGAAGTGTAGGATCGACTGGTATATTGCGAGTAACTCTTTTCCTAATGTATCATATCGCGTCTCGCGAGGTTGTAGTTTTTGCGAATAGAAAGCAATAGGTTGGTGTATGCCATTGATGAACTGTTGAAGCACTGCGCCTATGGCAACGTCGGATGCGTCAGTGATCAGTTCAAAAGGTTGAGACTATTCAAGAGAATGTAGCATGGTCGTTTTGCATAAGGCCCTTTTGGCATCCTCGTAAGCCTGCATGTCGTCCATGTTGAGCTTAATCAGTTGTGATTTCTTGACAAAATGGCTTTCTGGCACGAGATATTTGTGTAGAGGTGCCAGAATCTTGGCAAGGCAGGGTACAAATAGAGAATAGTAGTTGATCTTGCCCAAGAATCGTCGTAATGATCGAACGGTGGTTGGAGGCTGTAGATCTTGAATAGCACAAACCTTAGCAGGTATAGGTGTCATGCCTTTTTCGGAAATTTGATGACCAAGGAATTCAATTGATTTTTGTGCAAAGACGCATTTGTTGCCATGAAGTCGGAGGCCATAGTCTGCTAGACGTGTGAGTAGAATATCAATATGCTGTATATGTTCGGACTTTGAGTTGGAGAATACCAGGATGTAGTCTAAATATGGAATTACAAATGGTAGACCATCTAGTATTTCGTCCATAACGCGTTGGAAGGTTTGCGAGGCATTCCTGAGACCAAAAGGAATATAGTGATATTCGTGATTGCCACCTCGAGTGAATCTGAGTGCAGTATATGATACGGAGTCCTTGTCCATCGGTACTTAATAGTAGGCTTTCACTAGTTCAAGTTTTGAATACACAGCATGACCAATAGCAGATCTGAGTAGGTCAGCTGGATTTGGCAGGATGTGCAAATCAGGCTGTGTGCAAGAATTGAGAAAACGATAATCCCGCACACCCTGAATGTTGCTGGTTCACTCTTTGGTACTACTACCACAGGCGACGCAAAAGGTGATCTGGATCGTGTACAGATGCCTTGTTGACGTAGCATGGCGAATTCTTGCTCGGCGGCCTTATGTTTGTGTGGTGCCAGTGGACGTGCTCGTGGAGGATGAGGGAGTGGTTTCAATAAGATGATACGATGGGCTGTGATGGCACGCTTCCTCTTGAGATCGGGCATGAAGGAGATAGGCTTAAAAATTTCTTCATGACGTTTCAGAACATCTTTCAGTTGCGGTATATGAGGAACTGGAGGGTTTAGCTGTACGGATGAGACTGCTTCGGCGCGAGTCGTATGTTTTAACGCTGATGAAAGCAACTGATTGTCTGCAGTACGTATCTCTCGTGTTCTTGGACGAATTGTAAGGTCGAAGTGTTCGAAAAAGTCACGTCCAATGATGTTTCTTGTCGTATTGGCAATGATGAAAGGATAATTGAAACATCTTCTTTGAGTTCGAGAACGAGATTGTGTGTACTCGTACCCAAAACGTCGCGATACTGGAGCCATTGTCGCAGGTCAGATTGCTGGTGTTGACTGGGTGGGTAGGTACGAAATAATTGTGGCGTAGTAAGCTTACATCTGATCCAGTGTCTATGATAAATAATTCGCCAGAGGTTGCGTCACGGATAAGAAAGAATGTTGATAGTGGCAACTGACGATGAGACTGGTTGCTGGCATTTGGGCGTTTGAAGCATGACTTGACTTTATCCGTCGCTGTAAATACAATAGTTTGATTGCGCTCTACCACGAAAGCAGCGTGCTTCGAGCCATCAGACGTGGAGCGGCCAACGATCTTGGGGTGCTCAGCCTCTACTGTCGCAGAGGAGGCTGACCCCAGCAGTTTTCCGAAACTTCCATGGGCGGATCCTCCTGAGTTTTTGAGGGCGACCGCGCCCACTTGAACGCCGCGTCCGTGCGCGGGAATGCGCAGCCGTTTCTGAGGAAATAGCGTGTAGAGTGGCCATAGCTGCGGTGATTCGGACACTACTCCGCCGGTAACTGTGGAACTTTGGCCCGGCCTCTCGACGTCGACCACCTGGCGCTATTCCGGGACGGTGGTCGCATTAAGATTTCCTTGGGCAGGTTGAATTCCAAGGCTTTCTGCTCTATCTCCCTATATAGCTCAGAAGGCGTGCGGCTACCTAGGGACATCTGGCTCAATTATTCTTTAAGCCTGTCTTTTCGATCTGGTGTCAAGCGCTGCTTGACGGCGCATTGCAGGCTCTGCCATGGCTGCGCACATGTGCCCTCAGTGTATTGATGCAGAATATCTTTTAGTCCGAGTCTGAAAGACATTAGGATCGTCTCCCAAGCCCTCAAAAATATTGAGCTGTCATCTGTTATATTGGGCACCTTGGCCAATAAAGTAACATCGTCGACCCACTCGTCAAGGTAGTCTGGATCGAATTGGCATATTTTGTACTGTGTCCATGTGTTGGTGCGGCCTGTTGCTGGGCTCACCACCGGGCTTCCTGCATTTCCTGAACTGGACGTCATCTTATGTGTGTGAGTGTTGTCGAGAATAGATGGCAGTGTAACATCGTCCTCACCCGTCATCGTGCGGCTGTCTTCGAGCATTGTGGTCTCGAGAGGGTGTTTTTCTGTGATATGTGTCTTAGAATTTACTTTCCTTCGTGGCATTCATCCAAAGTGCTTGAAGTTCTCAAAATCTTGATGTTTATTAATTCTTTGCTGGCTGTGAGTTCGACGAAACGGGGCACCATTTATGTAGGGGTCTTTACGGGGTTTCTATCTCCCTACAAAGAGTTGCTAGCGGCTGTTGAGATTCGTGCTTATGGTCAAACCTCGGCCTTTTCCCGATGGGTGATGTGAGAAGGCTAATTTGAATGATCACATATGTATTGTGCACAATGTTGCATGGAAAATTCATAGTTAGTCCAAATTGACCGTGTCCTAGTCGGCAACAAAACGAAATACTGTTAACACAATTGAATGTCTTATACACAAGTCACAGTTAAACAAAATTTTCCGTGCTCTAGACGGCAGCAAAACGAAACACTGTTAACAAAGTTGAATGTCTGATACACAAGCAATTACTCTTTCACAAATGTCTGAATTGTGATGAATACATGTAACCGATTGAAAATATATGATGATATAAATAAAGTCACTGGTAAAAATTGGCACTGATGATGAATAGACTAAAATCGTGTAAAACTTCAATGAAAAACTTTACAAATAATTAATCCACTGTTTGCTATGGTTTTAACACATTTAATTATAATAATCCATTGTACTCTGAAATTTTAATATATAGAATTAGATGCGAACAGTAAATCACTTGTATAAACTGCGAATAATCCAACGAAGAGAAATAAATCCACTATGACACTATAATCCACCGCATGTTCCCTGCGTATTGCGCGCGGGTGTCTATATTTAATAAACAAAACCCTATTAATTACAATTAAAATTGTGGAGGATGTTAAATCCTCCGCCTTATGTAAAATAACATTGACTGATAAATTTAAACAACCATTGCTGATTGTAACGAATTTTATTTAAAAAGAATTTTTTCTTTTTATTTTTCAGAACATTCTTTGTTTAAATACTTGATTTTAAATTGTGCGCTATTTTCAGTTTTTGAGTATCTCGCTCCTTGACTGGTATTTGGTCTGCTGCATTTTAACATTTTTCTCTAGTAAACGATTACATCATCATCAAATATATTTCTCCATCAATTGCCTTTGTTCTGATATAACATAATATTGAAGGTGACGCCTTGGAACAGATTATTGCTGAGTGGAACAGCTTTCCAACTTTCGCATTCCGATTGCCTAACAGTAAGTATCGATTTAATTGCTATCCCTTATATTCATGGATACCGATATTAAATTTGAGGACACAAGTAGGTTAGTGCAGGACATAGCGGACTTGAACTTGAGTGACGCAAATAATAATATAAGCCTATCTGACTCTACTGTGAATTTTAGGACTTCCAGTGATCTGGCATCTATGGGGCTTACAGACTCGAATAGGTTAGGGGCCTCAACACAATTGCAGTTCAAGAAATCTGAATTAAAATTGCTTGAAACTAACGGAGATTGTTTCTAAAATCACCGTTAAGAAAAATATTGTGTAAAAACAGAGTTAGATTATTTGACCTTAAAGAGTACCATATTTGTCAAAATTGAACATCGTTGGGTTGTAACGCGAAGCCGCGTGTTACGAACTTACATTTTCTTCCTCAAACGCAATATTTATAAGTTGTTTACAGTTAAAGAAGAAGAAATTATAATGTAAATACATAACTCGCAACCGTTTCATGGTAAAGAATTAAAAGATTGCGATACACAATACAATAATAATAATAATAATAATACACAATAATAATAATAATAATAATAAAATAGTTGTGTAAAGAAAACGTGCTTAATAAATGGAATGATTTATTAAAATGTGTTTCAATTCTTAAAGAACCTAAATATATTGATATCCTAAGACAACGAGTAATAAAGCTTGAAATTACATGATAATTTTAAAATTAGTTAAGAGATAATTAACTAATCATACCTTGTCATCTGTAAGCTAATGGTAATCTAATGTTCTTAATCACGCAAAAAGATATTTAATGCCTTCGAAATTCACTTCGCGACATGTTTTGTCTACAAAACCTCTCACTTAAGTTCTGCGAATTTACTTTAATTCAACGTAATTAAAAGTAAGATGCCGAAAGGTATCAGATATTTCATAAAGCCACTATTATTCAGTGGGTTTCGTAGGTAGTTCAGGCTCACAACAATATTATTTCTATATTATTATAACGCGCGGCTCCGCGTTACAACGAAACGAATCTCAATCACGACAGATACGGTTTTCCTTAGGGCTCATATGCAAATTCTGTTTTTACACAATATTTCTCTTAACTGTGATTTTAGAAACAATCTCTGCTAGTTTCAAGCAGTTTTAATTGAGATTTCTTGAACTGCAATTTTATTTGTTATAATATTACACCCCCGCGCGTAATATGCCAGTAGTATGCAGTGGCTTACTTTGTTTTAGCTGTCAAAGCCATTATTTATATTTTGTGTACTCTTGAACTATTATCAGTGACTCAAATCTATTCTGATAAGACATTCTGGATTAATTTATTGTTTTATGACTTGATGCTTTTGTGTCTAGTTATTAACTTTGTGTTAACAATACCGCCAACATAAATCTTAACACATCCTACATAAGTGGTGCCCCGTCTCGTCAAGCTCACAGCCAATAATCAATCAGCAACCCTAATCACTGAGAATATCAAGAAGGCGGTATTCCTCCCAGTGGCTGAAGCACATCGGTTGAAAGCCTCAGAAGAGTGAATCTGGTAAAGCGGCGAAGACACACAAGAAAACAAGTCCTGAGCCACAAAGCACAGCAAGCCACTCTCTCGGGATCACAGTTCTCGAAGACAGCAACACGATGACGGGTGACGACGATGCAATATTGCCATCTTTATTCGACAGCACACACACAGGATGACGTCCAGCTCAGGAAAAGCAGGAAGCCCAGTGGCGAGCCCAGCAACAAACCGCACCGCCATATGACACAGTAAAAGATTTGCAAATTAGATCCAGACTATTTGACAAGTGGATCAACGATGTTACTTTATTGGTCACGATGTCCAATATAACAGAAGAGGGTCACATCTTTTTGAGGGCTTGAGAGACAATCCCCATTTCTTTAAGAAGCATACTCAAAGTCATCCTACATCAATACACTGATGGTACATGTTTGCAGCCATGACAGAGCCTGCAATGCGCCGCCAAGCAGCGCCTGACACCAGATCAGGAAGACGGGCTTACAGAATTGATGAGCCTTATGTCCCTAGGTAGCCGCACGCCTTCCGTGCTATTTAGGGCAATAGAGCCATTGAATTCAATCTACCCAGTGAAATCTTGATGCGATTATTCATTCAGAAGCTTCCTCCGGCACTAAAAGAAATGGCCACGTTCCTGCGCGAATCTGTTGAATTGCAAAATGACGTACTCAGGGCACCACTGCAGCTCGCCTGCCTCAGAGCCAGATTGCATCGCATCACGCCTGTCCGAGCCTCAGTCTCCAGTATCGTCAGCCTAAAATAATGTCATCAATGAACGCCTTATCAGCCTGCTCAATAGACTGACTGTCAGGCCAGATACGGCCTCGGTCAATGTCGTGGACTACAGACGTGACCAACGTCGACCACCCTCTCGAAACAGCACCAAGATGTCGACGTCCGGAGGCCTTTCCACAGTTTCCTAGCTTCTGGCGGAGTGGTGTCCGAATCATCGCAGATATGGCCAATACGCGCGCTAGTGCCTTAGAAATGACTGCATGATCCCGCGCAAAGACGCGACGTTCAGATGGGCGCGGTCACCTTCAACAACTCAGGATGATTTGCCCATTGAGGGTTTGGAAAACTTCCGGGGTCAGCCTGCTCTGCGGCAGTAGAAGTTGAACACCACAAAATTGTTGGCCGCCCGACGTCTTCTGGCTCGAAGCACGTTGCTTTTGCGGTAGAGCGCAATCAAACTATTGTCTTTACAGCGACGGCTCCAGTCAAGTCATGCTTCAAACGCCCAAAGCCCTGCAACCAGCCTCATCGTCATTTGCCAGCATCAACATCTTTTCTCATCCATGACTCAAATTCTGGTGAATTATTCCTCATGGACACTGGTTCAGACGTCAGCTTACTCCGCCACAATTATTTTTAAACCCACCCACCCAGTCAACACCAGTAGTCATACCTGTGCCAATGGCTCCAATAGGGAGACGTTTGAGGTACGAGTACATACAATCTCGTTCTCCAACTCAAAACTATTTTCAATTATCCTTTCGTCATTGCCAACACGACAAGAACATCATTGGACGTGACTTCCTCGAACACTTCGACCTCACTATACGTCCAAAAACTCGAGAGATACGCACTGCTGACGATCAGTTGCTTACATCATCGCACAAACACACGACTCGCGCCAAACCAGTCTCATATATTCAGCTAATTCCTGCAGTTCCTCATGTACCACAACTGGACGATGTTCTAAAGCGACAGTAAGAGATTTTCAGACCTATCTCCTTTGTGGCCGATCTCAGGAGGAAACGTGCTATCACGGCTCATCGCATCACCTTATTGAAGCCACTTCCTCATCCTCACAGAGCACGTCCATTGGCATCACACAAGCATAAGGCCGCCGAGCAAGAATTCGCCATGCTACGCCAACAATGCATCTGTGTACAATCCAGCTCACCATTTGCGTCGCCTGTGATAGTGGTACAAGAGGGTCAACCCGGAACATTCAGAGTGTGCGTGGATTATCGCATTCTCAATTCTTGCACACAGTCTGATTCGTACATTCTGACAAATCCAGCTGACCTACTCAGATCTGCTATCGGTCATGCTGTGTACTCAAAACTCGACCTAGTGAGAGCCTACTATCAAGTACCCATGAACAAGGACTCGGTTTCGTATACTGCACTCTGATTCCCCGTAGGTGGCACATAAAAATATTATTAAATGCCTTTCGGTCTCAAGAACGCATCTCCAACATTTCAACGTGTTATTGACGAAATACTAGACTTTCTAACATTTTTAATTCCCTATTTAGACGACATTCTGGTATTCTCCAACTCAATGTCCAAACATATACAGCATATTGCCATTCTACTTGCACGTCTAGCAGATTATTGCCTCCGGCTTCATGGCAACAAATGTTTCTTTGCGCAAACATCAATTGAATTCCTCGGTCATCAAATATCCCAGAAAGGCATGACACCTCTATCTGCTAAGTTTCATGACACTCAAGATCTACAACCTCCAACCACCGTTCGAGCGTTAAGACGGTTCTTGGGCAAGATGAACTACTATTCTCGATTCGTACCTTGCTTTGCCAAGATTCTGGCAGCTCTTTACAAATACCTCGTGACAGAAAGCCGTTTTGTCAAGTAATCACAACAGATTCAGCTCAACGATGACAACAAAAAGGCTTACGAGGATGCCAAAAGAGCTTTTTGCGAAGCAACCATACTTCATTCACCTGATTGGTCTCAACCTTTTGTATTGATCACAGACGCATCCGACGTTGCCACAGGTGCAGTACTTCAACAATCCAACAATGGCGTTCTTCTCGCAAAAACTACAATCTTGCGAGACGCGATATGATACATTAGGTAAAGAGTTACCCGTTATCTACCGGTCGATCTCACATTTCGAAAACTATCTGAATGGCAGAAAGTTCAGGATCTACAACGACCACTTTCCTCTACTCCTAATGCTCAGAGGAAAAAAAGAATATTTATATTCACGGCGTGTCAACTCGAAACTTACACGTATACACGAGTATGAATATGAAGTCACTCCGTTAAAGGGTCAGAAAACATAGTTGCTGACTCCCTGAGCCATCCTGCAGAACTTTGTGCCTCTATCATGCGTCCATCACCTATAAGTACTCGGAAATTGTAAGCAGCAAAGCAAGATGACCCATCACTTCGTAAATTTGACGTCAAACGCCTGAAAACACTTGATTATGATGGAACTCTGCTTCAATGTGAATTAACCGGCGTGGGCCCTTGGCCGATTCTACCTGAAAAACTCCGTCACAAGATCTTCGAGTTTTAACATTCAGTGAGCCATCCATCTGGCAAAGCCTCAATGAAAATTTTATCCAGAACCTTTTTGGCCTGGCATGCAGCGAGATTTCAAGAAGTGGTCAAAACAATGCCTAGAATATCTGCGAGGCAAAGTGACGAGACATACGAAAACGGCACCACAGGTCATCGAAGTGCCCAAAGTACGATTCATGCACATCCACTTTGATCTGTTAAATTTAAATGCCGTGAAGAATATACGATATCAACTGTCAATACGAGATCACACCACTCGATGATACGAGGCCATACCATTGCCAGACAGGAAGCAAGACACTGTCAGTTATGCTTAAGAGCTCAATTGGTTCGCTCGTTTTGATGCTCCAGCTGAAGTGACAACCGATCGTGGCGCACAGTTCCTCGGCGAAGAAATTGCTGCCCTACTGAAATACTATGGTGCTAAACACTCCGTGACCGTAGCCCGTAATAATAGAGCAAATGGTTTCGTCGAAAGGCCACACCGGGAACTGAAAGCGGCGCTCAAGGCTAGCCCAGAAGAAAATTGGCTTGCGGCTTTGCCGAAAGTACTCCTTTCAATGCGTCCAAGCATTGAGAACCGATTAAATGCAGCTCCGCTGCAGTTGTATTTGGCGACTGTCTACGGCTGCCTGGTGAACTAGTCCGATCACACTCTGAAATTGCGACAACAATGAACGATCCGGAAGATTTTTGTTTCCACTTCGCAGTTACCTACAGTAAAACGCTCAGAAACGGTCGATGTGTCCAACAAGTCAGCAACATGGTCCAATCTACAAACGCAAAGATTGTGATGTCTGCAAATGATTCTTCGTCGACAGCGACATGGATAACAGGATTCTAGCCAAACCAAAGCGCGGTCCTTATCGTGTGTTAGATTAACGTCAGAATTACGTAATGTTGTAGATTAATGGTGAGGCTGAATTTGTCTCCAAACACAGATTATCCCCGGCTGACGTTGATCCAAAGGACTCGCTCTTCCACGATATTGACCTACCAGGCCGCAAAGAGACAATATTTTCACTTCCAGATAATTTTTCTGACCACCAGCTAAGGCCCGACAGCTCACCAGCAACAGAGCCAACTGTCGCCGTCATGCCGCCGTAAGAGATGGAGGAACCAAAGTCAGTGTCAGCAGAGCCAACATCAGTGTTTCCTCGTTACGACAGAGCCATAACATCTCCCGTATGATTAGCCCACTTCGCCGTAAACACACCGGCTTCAAGTAAATGCCGTACGACGTTTCAAACTCAATTAAGGTGCTACGGATAGAGTTATTGTTCTGATAGGGGGCCCTTAACAGGGCCGGTCGTGCGTTCTCCGGCAAATGCCGAGAATGTTCCTTCTGTTGTTGCGTTGTAATCTCGATGTGGAAACTTCGTTGAAGTTCTGCATTAATTGGCTCGTCTCGCTGGTTGTATCCCAACAAGATGAGTCACGGATGTTGCCAATTGTTGGTGAAGACAAATCCAATAACCAGCATAGATAATGACAGCCGACAGCACGCACACGTAACGTAAAGCAGAAGGAAAATGCGATAACTGACTTACAAGGTAAATTTGCCGTGCTTAAATAGCCATGGCATAGTCTATTTGCACACTATTGGTTAACGGCAAGTTTCGCTTTTTTCTTATTGGTGCAACGTAAATAAAATTTAATTTAATTTACGCAATATGTCGGCAATTAATTTGTGTCGTTACAACACTTTCCTCTGTAGAAAAAAAATTCCTCTCTGCGAGGCCAGATAAGAAATGCATGACAGAGTTCGGACCAAGTTAAGCAAAAAAAAATAATGTACCATAAATGCTAGGCTTAAGTATGCTTGTTGGTTGCTTCAACAATGATATGATGCCAGGTAACCACTAGGAATTGCTACACAAATTGTTAGCTCTAGTGTTTGGTCATACCGCGTGAGGCAAAATAGAGCAGTGTAAGATTTGCGGGCCGCAGCGTGAAGATTTCGAGGTTAATCGCCTGTGAAGTTGCCAGGTGTAAGTTAAAACCTTTGCAGGCTGGATCGTCGTCAATGCGTTTGTATACGACCAAAGGAGCTAGAGTGTGTGCTCGACGTTGTGGTCATGATATTTGTAGTGTGGTCTTTGTGCAATTGATGAAATTGAGATATGTATTGAAAGTGGACTGTACCATGAAATGAAGCTGATAACTACTTAGTGTTGCTACACGAAAGCGTTAGCTCTAAGTAGCTGGTCATACCAAAAATAGGCAGTGTGATGTCATGTGTGAGAAATACATTATAATGTAAAAATATATACATTAAAATCAAAGGTAACTGCATAAAAATATGTACACGAACATTGCCTCAGAAATGGAATAATACCAAAGAACTGTTCAAAAATGCTTCACAATTGTTAGCTAAGAACAGCTGGTTATGCCACGTGAGATAAATGCGAGAAATAACGCAAGAATAAAAAAAATTTGATAGTTAATGTTAATGTTAAAAAAATCAATTACGCGTTATACAAAGCAGGCTATTGAGATTGTGGGCAGACGGAGCCTGAGACGTGTGTAGAAGGTTGAACGCTCTCAGGATCAGGCGGTTCGATAAACGGTTTCAACCTGTCTATGCTTACTGATGTCGGTGTAGCGCCTTGCATAATAATGAAGTATTTTGGTTGTCTGAGCAAAATCGGGTAAGGACCGCGATACTTGGGTTGTAGTGGTGCAACAGCATTATTGTTGCGAACGAGTACTCTCTTGCAGCCGTGGAGCTGTGGGTGAACGAAGACTGGACGAGGCGTATGTCTCGGCTGCTGTTCAGACATGTTACCGAAATGAAGTCGAAGGCGGGTAGCTTCGTCTTGTGGGTCATCTTGTGCCGGTAGTAGACGTGGGAGCTGACTAGGCAGGCGTAGATCCATGCCATACAAGAGTTGTGACGCAGACGTTTTAATGGATTCACGAGTACGGGAACGCATGGCAAGCAGAACTAAAGGTAGTGCATCGACCCAGTTGCCATTAATGGACGAGGATGCTAAAGCAGCTTTGAGTTCCCTATGCATTCTCTCTACCATACCGTTAGCTTGGGGATGGTAGGCAGTCGTCTGGCGTAAGATGCATCCCATGTACCGCAAGGTGGTTTTGAAACGATCAGATGAGAAGCAAGTGCCTCTGTCCGTGATGACCTCATTGGGAACACCATAATTGGATATCCATGCAGAGATAAAACCGTTAGTTACTTCGTCTGCAGAAATGGTGCCAAGAGGTAATGCCGCAGGCCACCGTGTAAATCTATCGATCATAGTTAGAAGGTAGCTGAAACCTTGAACCTTTGTCAGATGAACTATGTCGATGTGGACGATGGCTAGGCGAGAAGTAGTTCGAAAATGTTGCAACTTAGAACGAGTGTGTCGTGTGATCTTGTTTTTTTGACAAATAGCACACTCGGAGACCCATCGTTTAACATTCTGCCTAAGTCTGTGACCCCAGAAACGATCTGTGAGAAGTCGGACAGTCGCTTGGCTTCCTGGGTGAGAAATTGAGTGAATTGAATCGAAAACTTTTCTCTGAAGGCTGGTCGGCAGAACTGGCTTGTTGGGCTGCGTACCCGTGAAGTAAACAATTGGTAAGCCTTCCCACAGACGGCATATGAACTTGGTTGGGTGACGGGCTATTGATCTTTGAATGTGAATGTCACCGCGTTGTTCCGTTCGCAGGAGGGTTGGCGTTAGTGCAGGTTCACTGAGTGCCACGGAGTTGACAGTGAATGGCGACGGCGAAGGTGGTTGTAGCGAGACGTCTGGCCTGGACAGGGCATCTGCAATGAAGTTCTGTTTGCCCTTGACGTGAAAGATGTCAAATTGCCATTCGCTTAGACATGAAAGCTGTCTTTCCACTCTGGCAGGTTACTTGGCGATAGATGAAGTTGCGTTTCGAAGTGCACTAACTAAACTCAATATTTTGCGGTGTGTAAGCATTCAGGTTATCAATGCCGCGTTTTGCGTACGCGGGTAATAGCTGTACACGGGCAGTTACACAAAGATCCGATTTGTCACTATTTCCAATTTTGTTTTGTCTTTGATCGGGTTGACTCATTTTTACTTCAATTGGAAATGCGGTTCTATCACATCTTTGTTTACTGGCGACGTTTCGGTGCCTACTTTCCAGCACCATCATCAGGCAACACAACACTGATCACAATAGCAGATTTAAGCAAATGTGGTAACCTCGTTCCAAAACCATTCTATTTATATATATTTGACTCAACACTATTTTAATCATAGAATTTGTCTCAGTAACTAAACTCAATATATAACTTTTTATAATTAGCAGACCAATCATTACCTCACCTATACCTCATCTCATCTCGTATGCAGAATATTTTAGGGGAGAGAGACAGTATCGAACCTTTTGTTATTTGTTATAACTGTATTGCTACTATGTCACGGTAATCAAAATTTAAAAATGCTAAAACTAAAACCTTGACTATCATATACTGTATTTTATTTAAAGCCGGGAACTCTAATGTATACAATGGTGTGTGAGGTATTGCGCACATAGCAACAAACTAGTTCAAATATGGAGCAGCAAGTAACGTAGATGGATGGAGAGTGAATGTTATATCGACGCTTAGGTGAACGATTAAAGAGAGAAAGATAGAGATAGCCTGGACAACTAACGTTTTTCAAAAAACTAATCGTAAGCACAATGCGAAGTTAATCAACTATTGGAAATAATTGCATAAGAATATTTGCTGATATGACTAAAATACTTCATTACATATATATCTAAATATAATATCGTAAAACCTTTATATATATATATATATATATATATATAATAGAGAGAGAGAGAAAAAGGACCATTGATAATTATTAAATATGAATAATTTCTATTCTTATTATATATTTATTTATTACGTTAGTCACACCTTATATCAATATATAAAATACATGTCAATATGTATAAAAACATATATATGAATATAAGCAACAGTATGAGACCAACATCCCTAATCCTATCTATATTTATATATATAAATATATATATATATATATATATATATATATATATATATATATATATATATATACGTTTGCATATTTCAAATTATTATTTTATTCTTTTCTTACTGTTTTTTTTATTTACCAATTAATCAAATTGTATATTTATTTATTCACACCTTATATAAATATATAAAATACATATAAATATGTATAAAAACATATATATATAAATATAAGCAACAGTGTGAGTCATATATATATATATATATATATATATATATATATATATATTATGTGTATAGAATAAACCTATCAATCTACCCATAGGCCTATCTATATATCCGTCTATCTATCACATTTTGGTTTCCTCTTAAAAGGATACATGGTAGCTATTAACCATGAATATCTTCTCTATGACTAACGTATTATACATTTATTAAGATATTCCTACCTTACATAAATATAGAAAATATAAGCGACAATGTAAGTCAAATGTGTCTTATCTAATGTTCTATCTACTAACCCTTGCTAAATCGGTATACCGTCTTTTGGAACATTTTTATTGAGAAAAATAAGTATATAGGAAATTGATATTGGTACAGATCATTCGCAACCAGTTTTCTATAAGCGAGGTTTTTTACTTAGGTTCCCACTTAATTCATGTTCCGCAGCCTCACGTTTTCTGACCATAGAAAATGCTTCATTAAATATTGGGCCCAATGATTTTTCTACCGATGTTACATTCATTACACCTTTTCCTGATTTTATTTCAATTGACTCTCTAATTAGTCTAGTTAATCTGTTGCGGTTGCATAACGCGATGCGTTTACATCCTTCCCAGTCTATTTCATGACCCGTTTCCTTCGAATGCCTAGCTAGGTCTGATCTTTGAATGTGTCCATATTTGCAGGCTGTCTTATGTTCACCTCTACGAACCTTTATAGGTCGCATGGTTTCGCCTATATACCTGAGATTACATTCTTTGCAAGGTATCGCATATACTCCTGATGTCTCGAGGGGTTCTACTCTTTCTTTTTGGTTAGGTAGTTTATTGCCTATAGTAAGCGATTGTCTTAAAACTGTTTTAATATTGTATTTAGCTGCTATTATTCTAATTTTCCTGCTCAATTTAGAATCAGGTAATACCATAATTTTGTGCTTATCCGGTTCCGTTTCCTTCTTTACTTTGTTTATTATATTATTGTTAAATCTCTGTAACATCTCATCTATTAATCTATCTATTATACTTGACGGATAGCTATTTAGTTTGAATATTTCTTTTAATCTCCTCATTTCCTTATCTCTATTTTCTATATCCACTATTCTAAGACTTCTTAATATCATGGATTTAAGAATGCCTATTTTCATTCCATATGGGTGATTTGATAAGAAATTAAGAAGTAGTCCTGAATAAGTCTCTTTTCTAAAAATATCTCTTTCCAATCTGGAACCATTCCGTTTTATTTTCACATCCAAAAAGGGTAATTCATCATTATTCTCTTTTTCCAATGTAAACTTTAATTCACCTAATTGGTTGGCTAATTCGAGGAATTTATTTAACTCATTATCCCCATGATTCCAAATTATAAACATATCATCCAGGAATCTTACATACAAGTTTGGCTTAAGAGGAGATTTTAACAACAGATTTTTTTCAAAATAGTGCATAAAAATATTAGCAACCGGGACTGATAGTGGTTGTCCCATAGGGACACCAAGTGGTGGATGCAAGCGAGTTATGATCTAAAACGCTTAAGAGCAGAATTATTATCCAATAAAGTAATATGCCTCAAGGCAGATAAAGGTGGTGCAACGGTACTTATGAACCGGTCAGATTATGAATTGAAAGTGTATGAACAATTAAATAATTTAGAGGTCTATAATAAAATAAATAAAGATCCATCTGATAAGTTACAAGGACAAGTTAAGACTATAATTAATAGAATGATTGAGTCGAAGGAATTAGAACCAGGACTTGGGAATTCATTAATACAACGTGACACAGTCCCTCCGAGAGTTTATGGTCTAGTAAAGATTCATAAACAGGGGAATCCACTTAGATTAATCGTTAATGTACAAAACTCACCAACGTATAGATTGTCGAAATTTCTATGCAACAGAATTAGAAAATATACTTATTTCTTAGATTATACTTTAAAAAATACATATCATTTTATTGACATTATTAGTAGATATAACTTGAATGATAATGATAGAATGGCTAGCCTGGACGTTGTATCGATGTATACTAATGTCCCGGTACAAGCAGCATTAGAAAGTGTGAAGCGTTGTTTAACAGAGTTCCCAGAGATAATAGAAGGTAGTAAAATGATGTTAAGTAGTATTATGGAAATTTTAAATATTTGTATGTCCTCCACCTACTTTAAGTTCAGAAATGAATTTTATAAACAAGTTAAAGGTGTCCCTATGGGACAACCACTATCAGTCCCGGTTGCTAATATTTTTATGCACTATTTTGAAAAAAATCTGTTGTTAAAATCTCCTCTTAAGCCAAACTTGTATGTAAGATTCCTGGATGATATGTTTATAATTTGGAATCATGGGGATAATGAGTTAAATAAATTCCTCGAATTAGCCAACCAATTAGGTGAATTAAAGTTTACATTGGAAAAAGAGAATAATGATGAATTACCCTTTTTGGATGTGAAAATAAAACGGAATGGTTCCAGATTGGAAAGAGATATTTTTAGAAAAGAGACTTATTCAGGACTACTTCTTAATTTCTTATCAAATCACCCATATGGAATGAAAATAGGCATTCTTAAATCCATGATATTAAGAAGTCTTAGAATAGTGGATATAGAAAATAGAGATAAGGAAATGAGGAGATTAAAAGAAATATTCAAACTAAATAGCTATCCGTCAAGTATAATAGATAGATTAATAGATGAGATGTTACAGAGATTTAACAATAATATAATAAACAAAGTAAAGAAGGAAACGGAACCGGATAAGCACAAAATTATGGTATTACCTGATTCTAAATTGAGCAGGAAAATTAGAATAATAGCAGCTAAATACAATATTAAAACAGTTTTAAGACAATCGCTTACTATAGGCAATAAACTACCTAACCAAAAAGAAAGAGTAGAACCCCTCGAGACATCAGGAGTATATGCGATACCTTGCAAAGAATGTAATCTCAGGTATATAGGCGAAACCATGCGACCTATAAAGGTTCGTAGAGGTGAACATAAGACAGCCTGCAAATATGGACACATTCAAAGATCAGACCTAGCTAGGCATTCGAAGGAAACGGGTCATGAAATAGACTGGGAAGGATGTAAACGCATCGCGTTATGCAACCGCAACAGATTAACTAGACTAATTAGAGAGTCAATTGAAATAAAATCAGGAAAAGGTGTAATGAATGTAACATCGGTAGAAAAATCATTGGGCCCAATATTTAATGAAGCATTTTCTATGGTCAGAAAACGTGAGGCTGCGGAACATGAATTAAGTGGGAACCTAAGTAAAAAACCTCGCTTATAGAAAACTGGTTGCGAATGATCTGTACCAATATCAATTTCCTATATACTTATTTTTCTCAATAAAAATGTTCCAAAAGACGGTATACCGATTTAGCAAGGGTTAGTAGATAGAACATTAGATAAGACACATTTGACTTACATTGTCGCTTATATTTTCTATATTTATGTAAGGTAGGAATATCTTAATAAATGTATAATACGTTAGTCATAGAGAAGATATTCATGGTTAATAGCTACCATGTATCCTTTTAAGAGGAAACCAAAATGTGATAGATAGACGGATATATAGATAGGCCTATGGGTAGATTGATAGGTTTATTCTATACACATAATATATATATATATATATATATATATATGACTCACACTGTTGCTTATATTTATATATATATGTTTTTATACATATTTATATGTATTTTATATATTTATATAAGGTGTGAATAAATAAATATACAATTTGATTAATTGGTAAATAAAAAAACAGTAAGAAAAGAATAAAATAATAATTTGAAATATGCAAACGTATATATATATATATATATATATATATATATATATATATATATATATATATATATAGGATTAGGGATGTTGGTCTCATACTGTTGCTTATATTCATATATATGTTTTTATACATATTGACATGTATTTTATATATTGATATAAGGTGTGACTAACGTAATAAATAAATATATAATAAGAATAGAAATTATTCATATTTAATAATTATCAATGGTCCTTTTTCTCTCTCTCTCTATATTATATATATATATATATATATATATATATAAGGTTTTACGATATTATATTTAGATATATATGTATATAGATATAATGAATTATTTTAGTCATATGAGCAAATATTCTTATGCAATTATTTCCAATAGTTGATTAACTTCGCATTGTGCTTACGATTAGTTTTTTGAAAAACGTTAGTTGTCCAGGCTATCTCTATCTTTCTCTCTTTAATCGTTCACCTAAGCGTCGATATAACATTCACTCTCCATCCATCTACGTTACTTGCTGCTCCATATTTGAACTAATTTGTTGCTATGTGCGCAATACCTCACACACCATTGTATACATTAGAGTTCCCGGCTTTAAATAAAATACAGTATATGATAGTCAAGGTTTTAGTTTTAGCATTTTTAAATTTTGATTACCGTGACATAGTAGCAATACAGTTATAACAAATAACAAAAGGTTCGATACTGTCTCTCTCCCCTAAAATATTCTGCATACGAGATGAGATGAGGTATAGGTGAGGTAATGATTGGTCTGCTAATTATAAAAAGTTATATATTGAGTTTAGTTACTGAGACAAATTCTATGATTAAAATAGTGTTGAGTCAAATATATATAAATAGAATGGTTTTGGAACGAGGTTACCACATTTGCTTAAATCTGCTATTGTGATCAGTGTTGTGTTGCCTGATGATGGTGCTGGAAAGTAGGCACCGAAACGTCGCCAGTAAACAAAGATGTGATAGAACCGCATTTCCAATTGAAGTAAAAATGAGTCAACCCGATCAAAGACAAAACAAAATTGGAAATAGTGACAAATCGGATCTTTGTGTAACTGCCCGTGTACAGCTATTACCCGCGTATGCACTAACTAATGGTGCATGATCTGTGAAAACAACAAATCTGCTACTGCCAATGATGCTGATAAAATGGCGCACTGCGTCGTGGATGGCGAGAAGTTCTCGACCGAAAGTGTCGTACCTCGTTTCTACTGGTTGGAGAGTACGCGAGTAGAAACTGATAGGCTTCCGAACTCCGTCGATCTCTTGTTCCAACGTGGCTCCAATAGCGAATTCAGAAGCATCTGTCGTGAGTAGAAATGGTTTTTGAAAATCTGGATGTGTTAGCATTGTGGCATTTGCTAACGAGTTGATGGCGAGTCGAAGTAATTCCTCGTCTTCGGATGACCAAGCAATGATGGAATTCTTGCTAAGTCCTTTTCGGTTCCGCAGGTGCCTGCACAAAGAATAAAGTTGTTTTAAAAGGCCCGGAAGGAACTTGCGATAAATGTTTAGTACTCCGAGGATTTTCTGCAACTCGCTAACAGTCCTCGGTGACTTGATATTCTTGATTGAATTCGTCTTTGGTTGAATACCTTGAGGTGTGATACGATGCCCTAAGAAGTCCACGTATGTAGTTGCAATCTGCGTCTTGTCAGAATTGATCTTGAGTCCGCGGTTGGATAAGCGTGAGAGGACATTTCGTAGATGCTTCGTATAAGATTCTAAATCTGGACTGAATACCATAATGTCATCGAGATATGACATACAATAAGCAGAGTCGTCGCGAAGTATGTTGTCCATGAATCTTTGAAATGTCTGTGTAGCACACCTAAGTCCAAAAGGCATGTAAAGATATTCGAAAAGGCCAAATGGAGTGATGACTGCAGTTTTCTTGATATCCTCTGGTGCTACCGGGATGTGATGGTAGGCTTGTCTGAGGTCAATCACTGAGAAGAAATTGCTGCCGTTGAGCTTTTCATGTAAAGTGTTAATATTTGGAATAGGATATGCATCAGATTTTGTCACTGAATTTAGCTTACGGTAGTCTCCACAGGCTCTGTACGATCCGTTTGCTTTTGAGACTAAGTGCAGTGGTGACGCCCATGAACTTTTCGATGGTCTGATGATTCCCTCTTCCAAAAGCCTTGAGAATTCCTCTTGGGCAGATTTCAGTTTAGCAGGGGCCAGTGGTCGCTTCTTGAGTGCAAAAGGTTGTCCTTCTGTGATGATATGGTGCATCGTGTTGGAGACTCGTAGCTCTGACTTGTTAAGATCGTAAAGCGACTTGTATTTTTGAAGAGCTGCTAATATCTCTGCTGAATGATGCACTGGGGTTGGCTGAATGACCTGTAACTCCAAACGCTCGGAGGCAAGTATCCAAAAACTTTGCTCAAGTCCGGTGGAGGGGTCGATGATCTTTTGATTGGCAAGATCAACAATGAGCCGAAATTTCAGAAGGAAATCAAGGCCTATTATATTATGTGAGACCTTGGCAATGATGAAGTTGTGGGAAAATTCACGTTGTAGACCTATGTTGAGTTTGCGGTACCGGCAGCCATAAGTTGGTATGGGCTCGCCTGTAGCTGTTGCGACATATCGGCCATTGAATCACATTTGAGAACTGAGACTGCCGCACCTGTGTCTACGATGAACTCTTCGCCAGTTTTAAAATCAAGAAGGTGCAGAAGCTCGTTGGGCTGTTTGGCCGGGTCATGCAAACATGTAGGCTTGTGATTGCGACCGGCGTTGTACGTTTGGTTCTCTATGTGAAAAATTCGGCGTGGACGAAAAGAGTCGACAGGGATGTCGGTTTGTAACTGTTTTTTTCCCTGTGGCGCCGTTGATGCCGTTGATGCGCAGAAAGTACGGTCTTCTACTTCCTGCGCCAGAGATTTCGCGGTCCTGATGCACCCTTGCGCCTGTGGTCTGTTGTCCTTTCTGTCAACTGTGGAAATTGGCACTCATTCGGAAATTCCTCGGAACGACAAAGACAGACTTGGCATGAATAAAAAAAACTACTGGTGATTATAACACCAGTTCTTTCGGGCAAATTTGTTAAAGGATTACGACCTACCGTTATAATTAGTTTATGAAATAAACTGGGGTCGAGCATTCACTTGATTTAGCTCGGATTTCGTTATGGCCAATCCTCCTAGAAATTTAGCCATATTCGCCACTATCCTCTCTAAAGAGGAGAGTCTATCATCTTGCGGGGTTGAACAAAAGGATGACGGATTCACTTTGGGTTCCAGAACCCTATATTCTAACTTACATCTCTCAGATAAGTCATTTATAGAGAGAGTGTTGGGAAGATGTCTGGCAAATAGTTTTAATGCTTGTGGAAGATTGTTAATAAAAACAACCTTAGTCTCATGGTCAGAAATGTTGGTTTTATACCAACGTTTTCTTAATTCCCTCAAAATTTCGATGGGGCCAAGGTTTGGCATGTCTAACTGCGCATATTTATTTATTATCTGCTCAGTTTCTGTGGGCCCAAGCAAGGATTCTACTTCGTTTTGTAGGCCCAAAATTGGATTAGGTAGCTTCCTAATGGCCTCAAGCTTAGGATAAATCCGTCGCTGCAATTCAGAAGGTAGTTTAGCAAAAACCTTCGACAGTTTTTGATGACTGTCATAATCAGGAAACGGGGAGAAAGCGGAGTCTACGCGCATAAAGAATAGCTCACTATCTCCATCCCAAACAGGAACATCAATATCTAAATTTGGACCTGACATTTTAACAATCTTACGGGATCTTAAAAGCATAAATTTATAAGCAATATGAAAATGTATAAATATACTTTAACGAAACGCTTACCCACAAACAGCTTCCATAGTTGAATGAGCGCAGAACACAGATAAATTAGTTCCTTCAAAAAACACGTCACAGAAACTGCTTCCAAAATTGAAATTTTCCGCAATTGAGCCTGTCGAGTACGTACGGTGCAGTTTTGTACGTAAGAAAGTTGAACAGAGCATATACCAAAAAAATTCGCCAGAAGTCCACGAAATTAGGGAGAACACATATACCCAACAGACTTCCCAGAAGACCACGACTTTAGAGAGAACATGTATACCCATGAAAATTCCCAGAAGACCAAGATCAGAGTAAAGAAGACGTAAACGCAAATGTCAATCTATTTTTATCCCAAATAAATGAAAAAGAAAGTCAATTTTATTTATACTAAAAAAACAGTACAATACTCAATATCCTGGCGCGGTCGCCAATTTTGTAAACGCTCCAGCTTCAAGTAAATGCCATACGATGTTACAAACTCGGTTAAAGTGCTATGGATATAGAGTTATTGTTCAGATAGGGGGCCCTTAACAGGGCCGGTCGTGCGTTCTCCGGCAAATGCCGAGAAAGGTCCTTCAGAGTGAAGATGTCTTAGAGCCTTGGGTTGACTCTGGCTGTGGTTCCTTCTATTGTTGCGTTGTAATCTCGATGAGGAAACTTCGTTAAAGTTCTGCATTAATTGGCTCGTCTCGCTGGTTGTACAGCAACAAGATGAGTCACGGATGTTGCCAATTGTTGGTGAAGACAAATCCAATAACCTGCGTAGGCAATGACAGCCGACAGCACGCACACGTAACGCAAAGCAGAAGGCAAATGCGACAACTGACTTGCAAGGTAAATTTGCCGTGCTTAAATAGCCATGCCATAGTCTACTTGCACACTATTGATTAACGGCAAGTTTCGCTTTTTTCTCATTGGTGCAACGTAAATAAAATTTAATTTAATTTACGCAATATGTCGGCAATTAATTTGTGTCGTTACACCCCGCGCGTAATACGCCGGTAGCATGCAGTGGATTACTGTGTTTTAACTGTCTAAGCCAGAATTTATATTTTGTGTACTCTAGAACTATTATCAGTGACTAAAAACTATTCTGCTAAGACATTCGGGATTTATTTTTGGTGTTTTATTCATTTATTGGGCCTAGATATTGACTTTGTGTTAGCAATATTTTATTGTGTTGCGGTCTAGAGCACGCTGAATTTTGACTAACAATGAATTTTGATCTAGTTTTTGACATTGTTCATAATACAAGTATGATAATTCAATTTAGCCTCCTCTCATCAGGACACTGGGATCTGTAGCGAGACTGATTATAAGCACGGCCCACGAAACCTATTTCTTCCGACGTCAGCTAACAGGTATATATAGGAATATCATAGCATCAGTAAATTAACCGCTACCCCTCAAAATATCGCCTGCATAGATCACAACACATCCTACACTATAATAGACTTATATTCACCAACTTCGAATACCATTAAACGCCAAAATAATTATAACAAGCTTAACCAGAATATTGCTTCAACTTTGAAAAGATATATTCAATAAAGTCGAATTTTGATAAAAGCCGGAATATATGTAATTTAACATTTATAAGACTGTCGTGAGTTTACGTTGCTCTACAAAATTAAGCATGAGCTGTAATCAGTCATTAGAAAATTCACCAGGCCACGTGAATTCACTGCATTTTGATAGTCGTATGTATAGACCAGAGGTTTATCGGCGCATTAAGCTGTTTTATGCTGAACACCTACGTAATTCATTATGCGCCTGTTTATGTAGGCAATAAATTTCACCATAATGCTGCGAGTTTATTTTATTTATACCTGAGTTATGAGCTAGTTTTGCTTAAAAACGGTTCACCAATCTTCAAATGTTTAGTGACTTTCGTAACAAGTTCGGCTTAACCAGAAAACCACCTAGGCATATACAAAGCTTATCCAACCCTTTCGAAATACATTAAGTTCAGGAGAAAATTTAGAGTTACTTTCACAAGACCGTTTCGAATTCAAGTTACGTTTATATAAGTAATCATGCGCTGCCCACATTCACCAGACAGTCAACCAGGTCTCATGTATTCAGCAAATTCTGCATGTCGTATACCTTGTCGTAACTTCTACGTAAGCTGTCCACACTTTCCAAACGCTTAACCAGACCTCGTGTATTCAATGAATTATGTGCGCGGCAGGGTGGTTCAGTGGTTAGATCAACAGATTCCGAAGCAGACGTGCCCAGGTTCAAGCCCTGTCTGCGGCAAATTCTAGCCAGTACGTGATGAGTTTCCAATAAGAGCGAAAACGGTATACTGAATGAATTTCCTTTATTTTACTATACAATTCTTAGTTTATACTAACATATGTACATAATTAATGGATCAGGTGTTTATATCAAAATCGTAACCTTGATTATTGTAATTCTGTATGCCGTTTATCTTAACCAGATGCTTGTCTCTGCAATAAAATGCTTATTTAGCTCCTTAGAAATACACTTAGCTTTGGAAACAGTAAACAGTAGCTTTAAGCAACATAATTCGATTTCAAGCAAATATGTAGATTCTAATAACTGCACGTATAAAAATAGGTAAAGTTTTTTATGCTTGAATTTCCCGCTGATTGTTTACACCAATATTGATTGGATGAAATTATATTAAAATTATTGTCATAATTTCTGGAAAATTCTATTTTTAAATCTCTTCCTTAATTTTCATCGTGTATTCGCGCTTGATTTAATTTGTCATATTTTTATTCTGAAGTGCGGTTTTTTTATGGGATCATTGTGATTTTTCCGGATACTCTTCTTATTCATTACTTAACCGTATAGCTAGAAATTCATAATAAACGTCTTCTGACGTAAAAATGACATTTAATTTAATGAAAGCAACGGAAAGCCAGGGAATAAATATATTTTATAACGTTTTTGATTTTCAAGTACAGAATCCCATTCTAGATCGATCCAGGATGTACTTCTTCTGATTTGCCAATTAGGATATTGCCGATGAGAAATGTCTTTTATATTGTCTTGGAAGCCAGTCTGAAATAGGAAGAGGCTAGTGAACGCAAATAATTATATAAGAGGAGTTCAGCTGACCATTCTTGTATGTCACGCTAGAAGGACTGTTCCAAATACGTTATATCTAGAAAGTTCTTATATCCCAACGAGTACATAACTTATATTTGAGAAGTTCTTGATGATGTATATGAGACTTGAAACTCTACAAATTATGGCGACTGCGCCAGGGACCGTCTTATTGGTGGTCAACTGGAAATGCACGATCAGAATGGTCTCCTGACCAATGGAACATTTTCCCACTATTAACCTTATGATCTAGAGCCGCACACATACAAACTCATTAGAACGTCAAGTTTTGTGTATGAGCCAAGGTGAGCTTTGCCATAATGTAAGATAAAGGGTGTTTCATGGACTGGCAAATTGAAGAATACGCGGAGTTGCGAAATAGGAAACTAAACGCGGCCCTTGAAAGCGACATTATCCGACAGGTAGTGAGATCAGTTTTGGGGATAGCTTAATGAAAATTGCCATAGTCAACAAAAACATTTTTTTACATTTTTAATCTTTTTCAGGTTTTCAATTTCCTAATGGAGGCAGACGTGTATATGACAATGGTTTGATCAGATCGGGTGGAAAAACTTAACCAAACCTTTAATTATCAACTCTAGCCTCCATATGTTAGTCCTATATCAGTCGAGATTACGAAGGAGTGGTCTGAGAAATTAAGGCAAAAAACTATACTTCAATTAGAATTTTATGGCTGCCAATGTAACAGTTACAAACAATGGATCCCCAGACTCAAGCTATAGGTACATGTTCACGGTTACAATTCAGGAGTGACTGATTCAATGTTGATGAATTCAGTTCGTTAATTTTCAACCACAAATGAATCATTTTAAGAGGTTACGTTGAGAAACGCAAGAATGTGTATCCAACCACACAGAAAAATCGCGCAGCTTAATATGCAATTTTGTGTACAGCTGTTAAAATGAGTGCGTGGCTACATATGTGCGTGTATGAATGCTGAGGTTATAAGCCGTGTACACATTCATCCTATAGTGTTTGTAATAATTTTGATTAGTATTCGCAGAGTTAGGTTGGTTGTGCGTGTTCTTAGAGAAAAGGTATCGTCTCTCTTTAACCAAGACCAAGCGGTAGATCTAAGTGCAATGGGTCCTCCATTTTTCATTTTCATCAAATGTCTACAAGTAAAAAAAAATGATTTGAATGATATCAAGGCAACGAAGAATGATTAAGAAATTTATCATTAGAATAACTGGTAATAAGAACTAGTATCTCCAGGTCGTTTTGTTATACAGTTTTACAGGGTAGATGAAAATACTGAGAAACCAAACCAGTGAAGAGCAGGACTATTGAGGTTGTTACGGACACGATAGTTTAGACATTGAGAATGTCAGTTAAAAGAAAGTCATGTGAACAAAGGGCAACGGAAATTTCAATGCCGTAGTCTGAGCAAAACGAGCAATATGCATGAACCATTAGTCTGCAAAAGACATTAACAACTATGTATTGCCGCATTTTAAAACCTGATGGCGTATATGTATGTATAAAATATATAAATTATGTATTAAATATGAATTAACACTTTATTTTTCCGCTTTAATTTACAATTGGTCCTTTATATAAATATTATATGGAAGAATTTAGTTGAAAAATATTTTAATAACTTGTGGAACATCCCATATTTAAATGCTTCCGAGTATGTATATTGTTCATTCATGTTAGTTTGGGATTTTTGAATTTTATCTGACATTCAGTCTTTCTTGAAAGCGAGGTCGACTCTTGAAGTTCTTAATTCTATTATGCCTGAATTAGAATGCGACCCAGCTCCAGGAAATCACACTGCGGTAAGTGGTGTTGATTTCGCTTCCAAAAGTTCTTAATAGTACGCTTTCTGCAGAATTAATGCAATGTAAACCTCATACCACATTATATCTATGAGCAAAGTACTCTGGTTTGGTATAGGATACAAGTCTCCTTTCATTACTGAGTTCAACAGTCGATAATTACCATAAACTCTCTATTTTCCCACTTCAGGTTTGAAGACTACCTCTTTTGGGGACTCAAAGATGGAATTTTAGCGCCAACAAATTCCTTTCTTCCTTAATCGCTTATATTCTTCCATAGCGATTTGTTGTTTGTACTGCGCGAACGGATAAGTCTTAAGCGAACAAAGTAATGGTGCCACGAACACGATTAAGTGTTCAATTCCTGTTTTCAACTCATTCCGCTTAGTATTAAAAGAAAGAAACACTGCCAATTGTTTCTCGATAACTTCCGCTGAGTCATCGGCGACGACAGTTCTAGGTAGGCTAATTGACCTAATCACTGAGGTTCTAGTCTCAGTATATCTCATTGGCTTGTCCAATAGTCCGAGTATTTTTATTTAATGCCAGGTTGAAATAATTAAAAAATCCATCCAGATGGTGTAGTCTTTTATGTCAAAGATCAGAAAGCATCAATTAAACGACGATTTCTGCCAGAAAATCAGAACAATTTTTAAACGCCATTTTCAATTATTGGACGTCTATTGGCAACCAATAATTGATATTTGGATGTTGTTCAATCTATTTCCACTAAATCAGATCAAACTGTGCTTAACACAGTGCCCGTGTCTATCAAGAATTTAAAACCAATTAGTTCATTTATTATTACGAACCTTTTATTGTTATTGCCAGTGGCATCCTTGAGATCTAATTCGAAATGAATTAAAGCAATATTGTTAACTGTACCAGTACGCCTATCTTCCATCGAAGTCTGCGAACCTAACTTGGATGATTTCAGGATACCTCTGATAAGCACTCATTGGAGTTTTTCTTGTTCAGCCCCCCTTTCGGATAATATTAATGATGACTAAACTAGTTTTCCGTAGAGTTACGCCTAGATATTGTATCACCCAACAGAATAAAGTAGCACCCTTCACCTTGATATTTTCCTAGCTGGGCAGATCAACGGTGCGAAATGCACTATACGCGTGGTCCTTGAACACCATCACGCAATTTGCCTCCCCGGCGCTTGGAATTCGTCCATTGACCACGAGAATTTGACTGATCTCTTTCTGAATATTTTACATTGTTTATTGTCAAAAGTATATCTCGTCAAAGGCTATTATGTTCATTCTCTATGGTCAAGTCTTTTCGAGATTAATCGGAGTTTCTGCTCATTGTACGAGTCTGTTGTTAAGACACACACTTTCAGTTATAGTTATCGGTACACTTAATAAAATCCATTGAGCTTTTTTGATAACTCTAATTCTAATGTATCGTATGAGTCTAAAGTGGAACTTAATCTTGCAGTCAATTCGACTATAAACATATTATTAACAACTTATTGAGTGTTAGAAAATCCAATAGCTTTGGCAAGCAATCTGTCTTGAATTTCAAATGTAAGCTATTTTACCATGTTTTCGGACAGATTCCTCTCACCTTTTTCTGTAAATGGCCACCAGGCTGAGACAAACATTTCTGTTGGGACGGTAATCCTTCTTTATTTAAAAAAAATCACGCGTCATCAAACCAATAAGTTTGGTCGTCCAGTCTTTACGTACTGAGAATTTCATTGGTATCAATATTGTTGTGACTGGTGCGGTCTTCAACTTCGCAGACATTTCCATATATTGAATCCAGGCGCAGTCTCCATCCATTGTAGATACCCCTTGGTCACCACTATAGTAAAGCCCCAAAAATGAAGAGCGTACCACGCAACATCAAAATCTCAAAAAGAATTAACTTTAAAGTCAACAAAAGCAAACCTTTAATTTCGCAATTACAAAAAAGAAAATTCAAAAAAATAACAATAATTTAAAAATATTTAACTTTGTTTATGAAACCAGCAGTAACTTCAGATGTACAAAACAAAAATTGACTACATTTATATCGGGAATTATCAATCACCTGTAACGTCCCGTATAAAGGAAGCACCGTGTCATGTTACTAAGAAGATTACTAATAATAAGAGAGTGCGGTTATTGTGAGTGGCCCTTAAAATGATCAGGAAAGCATTCACCGGCAAAAGCCGTGTGAGACTGTGTGTGTGTGTTAGTAGCGTGTGGATGTCCATAATTCTTTCTACATACTAGTTCTATTTGCCCTGTTTGTTGGCTGGCGATCCTTTCAGTAGATGCACTTAAATAAGTAAAATTGACGAGGCATGATGTGTTAGTTGCTGTTCGAAAGACTAGACTAGTTTTGTTGAAGATCTGCAGCAACACCAGATGGCTGGCACACGTAGAAATCACATTATTAGATGATCGATTACGTATGACTCGATGTGCAACAACAAGAGAATAGGCGTGACAGAAGACAAGCCGAATTATGACACAGCGTGGTAAACGCAAGTAGGAGAGACGGCGTAAATAGTTAGTGCAGCAAGGAAAACGAGAGCAATCATACGTAGCGAGCATGGTAGAATGTGTTGCGTGGTAATTGCCTCGTGCTTATATAGATGTGAATTCGCACGCAATTGGTCAACGGTAGTTTTGCGCGTTCTCATTGGTCCAGCGTATTAAATTTTGAATTTAATTTTGACAATATGTCGGCGAATTAATTTGAGCCGCATTGTTCTGAGTATGGCGAAGGCTATGTGGTTTTTGCGAGACGTCTGGTCTGGAATGTGCGTCTGTAATAATGTTCTGTTCGCCTCTTACATGAAATATGTCGAATTGATCTTCACTTCGACGTTACAGATGTCTTTCTTCTCTGGCAGGGTACTTTGAGATGGTTGATGTCGCATTTCGAGGTACACTAAATAATGGTGCATTATCTGTAAAATCAACAAATCTGCTGATGCCTACGATGCTTATAAAGTGGCGCATTGCGTAATGGATGGCGAGGAGTTCTTGAGCGAAAATATCCTATAAAGTTTCTATTGATTTAGAGTAAGCAAGTTGATTTCTTGTACCAAGGCGGCCCCAATAGAAATTTCAGAAGCATTGGTATTGATTAGAAAAGGTCGTTAGAAGTGCTGGTGTTTTAGCATTGTGTCAAGAGAGTGTAATTTCTCGGCTGCAGACAAGCAAGAAGTAGTGGAGATTCTATTAAGTCCTTTTTGATTCTGCAGGTGCTTACATAACGGATAATGTTGTTTTGATAGGCCTGGAAGTAACTTATGATAGTTGCATAGAACTCCCAATATTTTCTGTAATTCGATCAAAGTCTTAGGTAGCGAAATGTTCTTGATTGAATTGGCCTTAGACGGCAAAAGTTGCATACATTGAGGTGTAATACGATGCCCTATAAAATCCACGGATGTAGTTGCAATTTGCGTTTAATCAAAATTAAGCTTGAGTCCATGATCTGATAAGTGTGATGGAATATTTCTTAGATACTTGGCATGAGAATCTAGTTCTGGACTAAAAATAATTATGTCATCGAAGTATGACATACAGTAATCAGCGTCATCGCGGAGTGTGTTGTCTATGAACCTCTGAAATGTCTGAATGGCACATTTGAGATCAAAAAGCATGCAAATGTATTCAAAAAGGCCGTAAGGAGTGATGACTACAGTATTTTTTAATATCTTCGGGCGCTACCGGAACGTGGTGGTAGGCCTTATCTTAGTTGAATCCCTGAAGATTAAATAATACCGCTGAGGTTTTTAAGTAAAGTATTCATATTAAGAAATGGGATATGCATCGGATTTGGTCAAAGAATTGAGCTTGTGATAAATTCCACAGGCTCTGTATGATCCACTCGATTTAAGGACCAAGTGTAATGGTGACGCCCATTAACTTTTTGATAACCTGATAATTCCCTCTTCCTATAGTCTAGAAAACACTTCTTGGGCAACTTTCAGTTTTGTGCGATTTGCGGTCTCTTTTTAAATGCGAGAGTTTGTCTTTTTGGCGATATGGTGCATCATTTTGGAGATACGTAACTCTAACTTGCTGAGATCGAACAACGACTAATGTTCTATAAGAATTGTTGATATTTCTGTCGAAAGATCCACTGGGGATGGTTGTACGACCTGTAACTTTAAACATTCGGAGTTGTGTCCATAAACTTTGCTCAAGTCCGGCGGACGTGTTAATGATCTCTTGATTTGCAAGATTAACAATGAGTCGTTATTTCAGCAAGAACTCAAGTCCAATTATGTTGTGTAAGATCTTGACGACGATGAAGTTGTGGGAAAATTCACGTCACAAACCTATTTCAAGAGAGCGATGCCGTCAACTATATGTGGGAATGGGCTCCCACATAGATGTGAAGTTGCACGCAATGGATCAATGGTAGTTTTGCGCGTTCTCATTGGTTCAGCGCATTAAATTTGGAATTTAATTTTGACAATATGTCGGTGAATTAATTTGAAGCGTTACAATCCATAACACAAGACTGTAGATGCTCCAGCACTATTAGCTGATGAGAGCCTCATAGATGTCAAGTCCGATTAAGTCTTAGTGTACGTATATGAGTCTGACAAGATATATTTTTCCCCTTAAACCAAATTATCAGTGTACTCAAAATTTATAATTAGCCTCCATGTTAATCAGAGCAACACTACACTCAAATATATAACGTGTTTCTGAAAAACCTCAATATGGATAAATAAAACGCAAACTAGTATTAACAAAAATATATATTGGGAAGATCAAAATTGAAACGAAAACATAATAGTTGCTACAAGTTAACACAGAAGGTCACATGCGTCAGGTACAAAATACAGAACACTAAAATAATACAATGAACATTAGTTGCGCAGGCAGTGATAACAATTATTATAATCAAGGTTGCTACCTTGATCTAAGCACCTGACCCACTAATTACGTACATTTGTCAGTATAAACTAAGAATTGTATAGTGTAGAAAAGGCAATTCATCCAGTAGACCAGTTTGTCCTTATTGGGAACTCATAATGTACTGGACAGATATTGCCGCGACTCCGCATTACAACCCAGCGATGTTCAATTTTTACAAATATAGTGTTTTTTACGGTCAAATAATATAACTCTGTTATAACACAATATTTCTCTTAACTATGATTTTAGAAACAGACTCTGTTAGTTTCAAGCAGTTTTAATTCAGATTTCATGAACTGCAATTTTAATTGTAATTAATAGTGTTTTGTTTAAAAAATATACACACCCGCGCGCAATACGCAGGGAACATGCGGATTATATTGACCTTGTGGATTTATTCTTCTTCTTTGAATTATTCTCAGTTTATACAATCAATTACTTTTTGTATATGATTCTACGAATCAGGACATCAGAGTACAATGAATTATTATAATTAGATACTTTAAAAACCTAGCAAACAGTGGAATAATTATTTGTGATGTTTTTTCAAGACTGTTTTTACACGATTTTTATCCATCAATTATCAGTGACAATATTTACCAGTGACTTTATTTATATCATCATATATTTTCAATCATTTACATGTATTCATCACGATTCAGACGTTTGTGTAATTGATAATTACTTGTGTTGACAATATATCGTTTTGTTGCCGTCTAGAGCACGGTCCGTTTTGTTTAACTGTGAATTGATAATTACTTGTGTATAAGACATTCAATTTTGTTGACAATATATCGTTTTGTCGCCGTCTAGTGCACAGTCAATTTGGACTAACAGTGAATTTTGACTTTCTTTTGCAACATTGTGTACAATATACGTATGATGATTCGACTTAGCCTTCTCACATCACCCATCGGAAAAAGGCCGGGAACTAATTATAAGCACGGATCTCAACAGCAGCTACCAGGCATATGTAGGAATGGTATAGCATCACTAAATTAATAGCTACCCCGCAAAACCACTTACAATAACCACAAAACCTCCTACACTCAAATCATTGAGCCACCATGCCGCACACTACACTACACACAATTTTCAGTTATATACTGACTAATGTAACTTGGTTAGTCTATTTTTTATTTAGGTGGAGCTCATGTGGCATCCATTAAGACCCAAAGTTCCAACTAACCCTCTGAAATCTGTCATAACTGAACAGACACCGCACTACATGAGGAAGTGGTTTTGAAATAAACATTTACATAATTACAAGAACATTTGTTGCGCGGGCGGTGATAACAATTATTACAATAAAAGTTGCGGACTTGATATAAATACATGACCCATTAATTACTTACATATGTCAGTATAAAATAAGAATTGTATAGTGTAGAAAAGGCAATTCATTCAGTAGACCGGTTTCGTCCTTATTGAAAACTCATCATGAAATGGCCAGAAATTGCCGCGGACAAGGCTCAAACCTGGACAGTCTGCTTCGGAATCTGGTGCTCTAACCACTGAGCCACACATTCAATTTTCAGTTATATACAAACTAATGTAACTTGGTTATACTTTTTCTTTTAGTTGGATCTCATATGACATCTATTTAGACTCAAATTTCCATCTAACCATTCCCAATCTGTCATTACTGAACAGACACCACACTACATGCGTAAGCGGTATTGAAATGAAAATTTATATAATTAAACGAACATTAGTTGCGCGTGCGGTGTTAAAAATTAATATAATCGAAGTAGCGATATTGATATAAGCAACTGACCCATTAATTACTTACATATGTAGTGTGATATCTGTCCAGTAATGACAGTTTGGCGATGATCAGATGGAATTTTGGGTCTAAATGGATGCCATATAATCTCCAACTAAAATAAAAAAGACTGACCAAGTTACATTTGTTAGTATATATCTTAGAATTGTGTGTAGTGTGCAACAGGTTGGCTCAGTGGCTGTGTATCATCATAATCATCATACACAGCCATACAACAGCCAAAACTGACTAATGCTTTACTACACAGGTTTGAGCACTGTTCGCAGCAAATTCTGGCCATCACGCGATGAGTTCTCAATAAGGACGAACCGATTTACTGGATGAATTGCATTTTCTATACTATAATTTCTTAGTTTTTACTGACATATGTCAGGTGCTTATATAAAGATCGCAACCGTAACGTTAAGGCTCCGGATGCAAATAAATAAATTGTGACGTTACAAAATAGTAAACCAGCCGCAGATAATGAGACAATCACTATCCGTGGCTCTTATCAGGGCCGGAAATGCGTTCTCTAGCAAATGCCAAGAAAGGTAGGTAGTGTTGCAGTGTCTAAACACTGAGACCTGCTCTTGCTTATTGGCTGGTGTTCCTTCGTGTGGATGCATCGGGATAGGTAGAAATGTCGTATCGATGGAGGTGGGTTGCTGTTGAAAGGCTCAGAATTGTCTTGTTGAAGATCTGCGGCCACACCGTGGGGCTAGCGCACATAGACGCCCGATTAATTGATAATAGGTTATGTATGACTAGTTATGCAGCAACAGGATGTGCGGCGTGACTGATTTCCACGTGAGGCGATTACACAGCCTGGTAAACGCAGATCCAGAAGTCACATAAAAAGAGCGACAGAAATCACACGCAGCGATAAGAGCGGAAATGTCAAGTGTGTTTGCATAGTAAATGCACCGTGCTTATATAGATATGAAAGCGCGAGGTCGCACGTCATTGGTCAACGGCAAATTTGGCTTGTTTTAATTGGTACCGTGTAATGAAATTGGAATTTATTTTGGCAATATATGGGAGAATTAGTCTGAGTCATTACATCACTTTCCTCTCTGAGTAAAAATTCCTCCCGTCGATGCTCGATTGGTAATGTAGGGCAGAGCTAGAATCCAATTAAGAAACTGGCTATTATTCTGCTCATAGCTAATCAAAAAATATGGTAATACTGGGCTAGTACATGCTTGTTGATTGCTTCTTCATTGATATGATGCCAAATAAACACTGGGATTGCTACACAATGTGCTAGCTGTTGTGGTCGGTCATACCGCATGAATCAAAATAGAGTAGTGTTAGAGCGTAAAAATTAAAAAGTAGATTGCCACTGAAGTTGCAAGGTTTAAGTGGGAACCTGGGTAGACTGGATCGCCGTCAATGAGTTCGAATACGACCAAAGGAGCTAGAGTGCTTGACATTGTTCTCATAAAATTCGTAGAATATGCACTGTGCAACTGATGAACTTGAGATATGCATTGCAAGTAGCCTGTACCATGATATGAATACGATGACTACTAAGTGTTGCTACACAAGACGTTAACTATAAGAAGCTCCGGTGTGAGCCATACGTTACAATGTAAAAATATATACATGAAAATCAAAGAGGAACGACAAAATGTGTACTCGAACATTGCTGTAGAGATTGCATAATGCCGAAGAACTGTTCAAAAATGCTACGCAATTGTTAGCTAAGAACATCTGGTTATACCACGTGACACAAGTGAGTGTGAGAAAGATAATGAATCATGTAGATCCATAGAGACCACGTTGCGTGAGATGGGGCGCAAATGGTGCGCAAAATTTTAACGATTGATACATAGAATAAAGAAAAATTAATGTAAAAAATTATCAGTTATGCGTTATGTAAAGGAATATATTGTGAGGTTGAGATTGTAAACAGGTAGAGCCTAAGGAGCGTGTAGAAGGTTGTATATAGACAGGATCAGGTGGCTCGAAAAACTGTTTCAACCTTTCTTTACGTACCGATGTAGGTGTCACAAATTGCACGATAATGAAGTATTTCGAATGTCTGAGCAAAATTTTGTAAGGACCGCGATACTTTGATTGCAGAGATGAAACAGCAACTTCGTTACGAGCGAGTACTCTCTTGCAACTGTGGAGCTCGGGTTAACGAAAACTGGGCGAGGAGTATATCTTGGCTGCTGTTCAGACATGTTATCGAAATGAAGTCGGAGGCGAGAAGCTACGACTTGTTGGTTATCCTTTTCGGGTAATAGACATGGGAGCTGACTAGGCAGGTATAGATCTATGCCATAGAAGAGCTGTGACGCATTGCAATTAGGACTTAAGGTAATGTATCGACACAGTTGTCATGTATGGACGAGGATGCTAAAGCTGCTTTGAGTTCCCCATGCATTCTTTCTACCATGCCGTTAGATTGGGGATGGTAGGCAGTCGTCTAGCCTGATGTGCTTCCCATGAAACGAAAGGTAGTTTTGAAAGGATCCGATGAGAAGCAAGTGCCTCTACCAGTAATGACCTCGTTGGGAACATTATAATGTGCTATCCATGCAGAACTAAAACCGTTAGTGACTCGTCTGCAGAAATGGTACCAAGGAGTAAAGCCGCAGGCCATCGTGTAAATCTATCAATCATAGTTAAAAGGTAGTTGAAATCTTGAACAGGACAATGGCTAGGCGTGAAATAGTTGCTAAATGTTGCAACTTTGAACAAGTTTACCGTGTGATCTTGTTTTCCTGGCAAATAGCATACTCTGAGACCCATCATTTAGCGTTATAACGAGTCTGTGACCCCAAAAACGATCTATATGAAGAATGAGAGTCGCCTTGCTTCCTGGGTGAGAAATTAAGTGAATTGAATCGGAAACTTATCTTTGAAGGCTGGTCGGCAGAACTGACTTTTTGAGCTGCGTAACCGTAAAGTAAATATTTGGCAAACCTTCCCAGAGACGGCATACAAACTTGATAGGGTGACGGGCAACAGATCTTTGAATTTGAATGTACCCGCCTTGTTCTATTCGCAGGATGGATGGCATTAGTTCAGGTTTCCTGAATGCACGGAGTTGACTGTTAATGGCGTAGTCGAAGTGGTTGTATCGAAATGTCTAGCCTGGAAAGTACGTCTGAAATGAGGATATGTTGTCCTTTGTCATGAAAGATGTCGAATTGCCTGTCGCTCAAATGTAACGCTTGTCTTTCTACTCTGGCAGGGTACTTTTCGACAGTTGAAGTCGCATTTCAAGCACGCTTAATAATGATGCATGATTTGTAAAAACCATAAATCTGCTGCTGCCAATTATACTGATTAAGTGGCGTACTGCATCGTGGATGACGAGGAGTTCTCTACCGAAAGTGCCTTTTTCGGTTTCAAAAAGCTTCCGAACTCCGTCGAACTCTTGTTCCAAATAGCAAATTCGGAAGCATCTGTTGTGAGTAGAAATGGTCGTTTGAAATCTTGATA
The DNA here is from genome assembly GCA_029291075.1 of Eudiplozoon nipponicum. Classification (NCBI taxonomy): domain Eukaryota; kingdom Metazoa; phylum Platyhelminthes; class Monogenea; order Mazocraeidea; family Diplozoidae; genus Eudiplozoon; species Eudiplozoon nipponicum. Next base: position 9,885 of record JAQBSW010002757.1, on the reverse strand, counting down.
AGTTAACACTGTAGCATCTGCAAAAGAGTTGATGGCGAGACTGAGTAATTCCTCGTCTTCAGGCGACCAAATAATTATGGAGTATCCGCTAAGTCCTTTCCGATTCCGAAGTTGCATACATAACGGATAAAGTTGTCTTGATAGGCCGGGAAGGAACTTGCAATTCTGTTTAGGAACTCTCAAAGATTTCTGTAGCTCATTTAAAATCTTTGGTGACTTAATAATCTTGGTAGAGTTTGCCTTTGGCGGCAAATGTTGTATATCTTGCGGGCTAATACGATGCCCTAGGAAATCCACGGATGTAATCGCAATCTGCGTCTTGTTACAATTGATTTGAGTATGTATGTATTAGGTGTTACGAACCTAGTAACAAATTAGTTCAGTTGTGACCAGAAGGATAAACCAAAGGCAGCATGAACGGAAAGTATAATCTCATGCAAATTCGTTTCGTGCTTACTGGCGACTCATCAGTAGGAGCCGGTATTACGCCCTTTAACCACTATATATTTTAGTGAAGAATGTGGGATAATAGGACGGTACAATCTCCTAGACGAATGTGTAAACCTGCAATAGTGAAGCTAACATCGTATAGTCTACGACAATGCGACTTCAACGCTAACTCACACTATATAATATATATATACCGAGTCTGTAAAGGATACTAACACTATGGCTATTGTGTTAGTAACCGATACCAACATTATTGTACCGAAAAGGTACATGGTACTAACACTATGCTTTCCGAGTCGGAACATGGTACCAATATGATTGATATAAATTTATGCTATAGTTCACCGAAATTGAGAATTACAACAATTTCTGAACACCTGTTACTCCAGTAAATCCATACACTCTGGCCTTGATCGATATCAGTTATCACATTTCGCGGTAAGTATGACATCATTCAATTCAATATATTACAGTTAAATACTGTTTGTTGCGAAGAACTAATATATATGCAAGTATGTATTAGGTTTTGCGAACCTAGTAACAAATTTGTTCAGTTGTGACCAGAAGGATAAACCAAAGGCAGCATGAACGGAAAGTATAATCTCATGCACATTCGTTTCGTGCTTACTGGCGACTCATCAGTAGGAGCCGGTATTACGCCTTTTAACCACTATATATTTGGTAGAAGAATGTGGAATAATAGGACGGTACACACATTCCATATTCTTCTACCAAATATATAGTGGTTAAAGGGCGTAATACCGGCTCCTACTGATGAGTCGCCAGTAAGCACGAAACGAATGTACATGAGATTATACTTTCCGTTCATGCTGTCTTTGGTTTATCCTTCTTGTCACAACTGAACTAATTTGTTACTAGGTTCGCAACACCTAATACATACTTGATTATAATTATGTGTTTACTGCATATTGTAGTGGTATTCTGCGGGGTTTCTATTTACCTACATAGAACTGGTAGCTGCTGTTGAGATCCGTGCTTATGATCAATCCCCGGCCTTTTCCCGATGGGTGAGGTGAGAAAGCTAATTCGAATGATCACATATGTATTGTACACAATATTGCATGGAAAATTCATAGTTAGTCCAAATTGACCGTGCTCTAGACGGCAACAGAACGAAATATTATTAACAAAATTGAATGTCTTATACACAAGTAATTATCAATTCACAGTTAAACTAACTGTCCGTGCTCTAGACGGCAGCAAAATGATATACTGTCAACACAAGTAATAAACCATTCACAAACGTCTGAATTGTGATGAATAAATATAACCAATTGAAAATATATGATGATATAAATAAAGTCACTGGTAAATGTCGTCACTGATGATAGGTAGAATAAATCGTGTAAAAACTTCAATGAAAATAACTTAACAAATAATTAATCCACTGTTTGCTGTGGTTTTAACATATTTAATTAAAATAATCCATTGTACTCTTAAATTCTGATACGTAGAATCATATACGAACAGTAAATCACTTGTATAAACTGCGAATAATTCAAAGAAGAAGAGTAACTCCACTATGGCACTATAATCCACCGCATGCTCCCTGAGTATCGCGCACGGGTGTGCATATTTAATAAACAAAACTCTATTAATTACAAATAAAATTGCAGTTCAAGAAATCTTAATTAAAACTGCTTAAAACTAACAGAGATTATTATAATCAAGGTTGCGGTCTTGATATAAACACCTGACTCATTAATTACTTACATATGTCAAATAAACTAAGAATTGTATAGTGTAGAACAGGCAATTCATACAGTAGACCGGTTTCGTCCTTATTGGGAACTCACCATGTACTGGCCAGAATTTGCCGCGGACAGAAATCGAACCTGGGCACGTCTGCTTCGGAATCTGGTGCTCTAACCACTGAGCCATCCTGCCGCAGGATGGCTCAGTGAGAAATATTGTGTTAAAACAGAGTTATATTATTTGACTTTTAAAAGCACTATATTTGTCAAAATTGAACATCGTTGGATTGTAACGCGGAGCCGCGTGTTACAATATAACTGGGTAACATTTATTTACAGAAATGGCATTACTTAGTACTGTGTTTGTTGAGTAACAAATTTGTATACATTGGTTTAAATAAGGATAAACAGTACTAATTTTTGTCGGTGGAAATATCTTCCTCTACCATACTATAGAGGCCCTTTTGTCACTACCATAAGAGAGCCTCTGAGATGCCAGGCTCGGATAATCCATACATGCGGTATAATCATCTAATTTAGAACAACTAAATCCCTCAGAAATATTATTTAAACTAGATTTCTCAAGTCAAACTGCTAATTGCACTGTATCCTCAATATTTTTCAAACCAGAATAATATTAGAATAAGATTTCTTGCAATATATATTATAACAATAAGTGTGCTTACCCAAATACGCTGATATCCACAGATGATAAAACGATACGGTGGTGACCTTGAAAACAAATATCCACTTCAATTACCTGCGGCAAATTCGAGATCATTACTATTAATATGTATTAAGAACAATAGATTGATGCAAATTTCAATACTTTATTAACAAAGAGTATCCAGATAGAACCTTGCGGCAAAGCGTGCACGCAACTAAATTACTCAGAAAAACTCTTATAATAATTTACCAAGACAAGTCAAAAACGTTGACAATATGAACAAAAGAAACATTTTTTTAAATTACAATATTTGTTTTAAAAAACAAATTATGGTTTTACGAGACCAGCGATAACATCAAATAATCAAAAAATTAAATTTGATTTATTTTTATATGACGAGTTAATTGATGTCAAACAAATTAATTAACCTCCACCATACACTTTATTCCTGTAGAGGCTCCAACTCTATTAGTAAATGAGAACTCAATAGGTGCCAAGTCGATTTCAATATTAATACACCTATTTGTGTCTGAAAAGCTAGTTTTTTCGTGCACATCTATTAAGTTCATGCCTATTATATCTTGACCTTACTGGCTTGTGTTGACAAACTAAAGATTAGCTTCCATGTTGCTCGAAATTAAATATATATTTGATAACTTTGTGTTAGGCAACGAAATGTGTACTTCTTACACAGCAATACACTCGATCAAATAATCTGGAAAGAAATAAGACGTAAAATACAGAATTATTAAATTACCTCGATCCCAACCGACCAAAAATTACGTTAGGTAACAGATTACCATAACTGAATACAATTGAAAAGTATATATACCGTGAAGTATTTAAACAAAGAATGGTTCAGAAAATGACGAATACCTCTTTTATAAATAATATTCGTTTCAATCAGACAAGGTTGTTTAAATTTATCAATAATTTTCAATTTAAATTTGTCGGCGGAAATATCTTCCTCTACATACACCACCCTTAAAAAAAGACGACTAATAATAGACGTACACATTGTTCTTCGGCTGACGTTTTACTCTTCCTGAACGAGTTGTGCATAATGCGTCTCTGACGTCGACGTTGCGCCCTGTTCAGGTATCGCGGGCACTGCTATTTCTTCTGACGTTGACGGAACGTTATGATCTAGTAACTCGGTAAAACATACTATTGATGTGTTCAACAACGCATCTTGTGAAAGTTACTGCTTTGAATTTCATGCCTGAGTGATTGGATTGCACATATCAGATTCGTTCATGGAGCGATGATCATTCAACTCATCTGGTAATTCAGTCCTATCGTCAATCCAGATAAACTGAAGAATGCAATGAACCAAATTAACACAATCATTCATGCCATTTACCCCTATGACGACATTTGTGTCAATCACTCTTTTGACCTTATATTGTCCTATGTAAAATGGTGTCAGACAGGTCTTACTATTTTCATTAATTACATAAACACTTGAAGCCGATCATAGTGTAAGGAGACTTTTGCGAGATTTATCATTCCCTACATTATTTTGGTAGCGGCTGTGGAGATTCGTGCACATTATTAATCTCCGGCTTATTCCCGATGTGTGATGAGAGAAGACTGATATGAAGGATCACCCATGTATTGTAAATGGTTTCGCATATGAAATCATAAGTAGTCCAAATTGGCCGTGCTCTGGACGGCAATAAAATTAAATTTTAAAACGAATGAATGTCTTAAACAGCTGTCACAGTCAAACTAAATTGTCTGTACTCTAGACGGCAAAAGTAAAAACAGTGTTCACCAAGATGAATGTTTCATGCAAAAGTCACAGTTAAACAAAATTGTCTATGCACTAGACGGTGGTAAAATGAACGCTATTTACAAATTTGCATGTCTTTCACACAAACAATTATTCATTCACAAATGTCTGAATTGAAATGAATATATGCAACCGATTGAAAATACATGATGATATGAACATAGTCACTGTTAAAAGTTGTCACTGAAATGAATTGATGAAATTCGTGTAAAGACTTCAGTGACAAAGATTCACAAATAATTAGTTCACTGTTTGCTATGTTTGTAACTCATGTCATTATAATAATCCATTATTCTCTGAAATTCGGATAGGCATAGTTAAATGTGAACAGTAAATCCCTCGCGTTAAGTGTGAATAATCCAACTGAGCGAAATGAATCCACTGTGACACAATAATCCACCGCGTGTTCCATGCGTATCGCGCGTGGCTCTGTATATTTAATAAACAACCCTATTAATTGAAAATAAAATTGCAGTTCAAGAAATCTCAATTAAAACTGCTTGAAAATAACAGAGATTGTTTCTAAAATCACAGTTAAGAGAAATATTTGTAAGAACAGAGTTAGATTATTTGACCTTAAAGAGCACTGTATTTGTCAAAATCGAACATCGTTGGGTTGTAACGCGGAGCCGCGTGTTACAATAGATCAGAGGACACATAGCATTTGGTTTTTACTTTTCTAGTTTTGGTTGGATCTAAACGAGACATCTTATCTCTAAGTGCTCCCACAAATCAAACTACTTAGCTAGAAGCCCAAAAAAGACTACTCGCATTTTCTATTATAGCATCTCCAGGCAATCTTAATGGTTCTCCATATACCAACTTCGCTATTGAAGTTCCTAATTGTGCCCTAAATCTGTTGCGTATGGCAAGTAATACTATAGGAAAATCGTGTATCCAACTTGTTCCACTAGTACACCTTAACGCAGCTTTCAGTTCACGATGCAGCCTTTCTACCATCCCATTTGCTCGTGGGTTGTATGCGCTAGTATGCAATACATTTGTTCCCATGATATTGAGAGATCTTACGAAAAGCTCTGACATAAATTGACTACCGCGATCACTAGTGACTCTTTCCAGAAAACCATAACGTGCTAGTGTGGTTGTATCACTTAGCATTTCCTTGGCCCCTTGGAATATTTCTCGGTCTTTCTGACTCAAATTTATCGGCCAAGACTTCTTAGTCGTGCTCTTTTCACCTGTAAGGTGGTGTGTTAACGATCCTATAATTCCAGCTAGACCTGGAATGAATCGTCGGTAATAGCTGATCATGCCCAAGAACCTTGGCAACTAGCGCACGGTCCGGGGCTCGGTTACGTCCTTGATAGCTTTGATTTTGTCTTCCAAAGGTTTAATTCCGTCTTTCGAAAGTAAATATCTAAGATACTTAACTGAAGAGCATCCATGGTTACTATTATTGGGTTTGGCCACTAATCCATATTGTTCCAGCCTGGTCAAAACCGTTTCCAAATGCTTCAGATGCTCATTTCGTGATCGACTAAAAATAATTATGTCGTCTATGTACACCCTCGCAAATGGAAAGTATGAAGGACTTCTTCAGCCAAACGCTGGAATGTCTGACTGGCATTCTTCAATCCAAAAGGCATTCGAAGAAATTTATATGATCTCCCTCTTGTAAATCGGACTGCGGTGAGTGGTTTAGAACTTTTCTCCATCGGTATCTGATCCTACGCTTTCTGGAGATCTAAATTTGAATAAACCACATATCCCATTATTCGGAGCAGAGTAATCTGGTTAGTGAGAGGATTAGAATCGCCCTTCGTCACCGAGTTTAATAGACCATAATTCCTAAAATCCCTCCATTGTCTCGGTTCAGGTTTGGGAATTACCACTATTGAGGAAGCAAACTTGGAATTTGCCCTTCTACAGATTCCCTTTTCACAGAATTAGTGAAATTCCAATACAGCAAATTTTTGTTTCTGTTGTGCCAATGCTTCGGTTTTTGGTGACCAAGGTAATGGAGCCACCAATTCTAGTTGTTGTTCTACTCTTGACTTCAATCCTCTTCTCTTGGCACTGAAAGGTTGAAACATTGAAAGGTGTTTCTGGATAATGTTGTCAAAGTAATTAGCAACTGTAGAACGGGGTAAAAGGACTGTTCCAACTGCTGGAGTGTTAGACTCAGTTGGTGTTAACACTCCTACATCTCCTGCGATGGTCCTAGTTTTGGGATCTAGAGTCAGTTTGAAGTGAGTCAAAAAATCCAATCCAATGATATGGTCCTTGACATAAAAGAAAGTTCCACTCAAAAGAATATTTCTAGCATAAGGTTACCGACAATTCTTTCATAGCCCTGACTCCTATCAGACTACCATTTGCGGCCCATAGTTGAAAATCAAATGTGGGGCAATCTCCTTCCACCACATCCGACCTAACTATGCTCATTTCAGCACCTGTGGCAATGAGAAACTCCAGTCCAGTTAATTTATCACCCATAATGAATTTATTGCTGGATAAAACGGCAATTTTTTCAGATCTGCGCTTAGGAAGTATCTAACCCTCTTGCCATCTGTTTCGGTGCTCTTTGCTATTGTCGCATCTTTTGCTTTTGCCTTCAGTATGCCTTTTAAAACATGTCTGGGAGCCTTTGCAATGGAACCTCCCCTACGCCTCCCACCAGTGGTGGTTTTATCCGTTTCCCTGTGATGAATTCCTCTTTCGGTCTAGTGCTTCTTTTCCATTTGGGTCCACCTAAACGCGGGTATATGCAATTCTCTTCTTTGCACTTTGTACTTCGTCCATATTCGCAATGTGCCTTATATCATCCGCGTGGCCTATTGAAGCATTGATGCGAGTGACTCCCTCGACGTCTAGTATTTCGATACAGACTCAGAAGTTGCAAAATAGCTCTCGCCATATCATCCATTTTTCGATGTATACCTGCAACTTCTCTACATAAGTAACACACCCTTTCTTGTAGCGTCAAAATGGTTTCGGTATCTACCTTGCCTGGGTGCACCATAACGGAATCTGCCGTTACAGCATGAATATGTGTTTGCTGCTGTTTATACATCCAGTCTAGCCCTCTGAGTTTACTTGGTCAATCAACATTCATTGTTTCAAATACCTCTAATGTGGCTCTAAGCCTGGATGGTAGCTCAGCTGTAAAAATAGAATTCACCACATCTCTAGATATATTTATCCTGGAAGCTTTCGCACAAAGGCGTTCATAAAACTCTGATGGTAGTTGACGCCCCATCTTTTCTAGGCGAAATAATTCGCATATTTGTGCCGACCTTCCACACTGATATCTCTATTAAATTTCGGCCATTAGCAACTCAAATGCATTATACGATTCATCTTCCACAGTTCTGTTACCAGAGTTTTCCAAGGTGCTTCTGAAATTCTCTGGCAATGCCATCCAGGCTGCAGAAAATTTCTCCATAGCGTTTACAATCTTGTAAGCTTTGAATAGCATTTGTACATCCTCGATTCAATATGAATGTTTTTTGGATTTATACGGTAGTAGACTAAATATTTTTGAACTAGCGCGGTCGCCATATTTTGAGGAGGTTTTAACCCAATTAATAAATGAGAACCCCATAAATACCAAAAGGTTTTTAATCTTAATAAACCCGGTTGAGTATGATAAGCTAGTATGCTCGTTCACGTCTATCAAGTTCATGCCTGCTATATCTTGAGCTAATTTACTTGTGTCTCAAACCTAAGATTAGCTCTATGTTATCGTACTAAATATATATATATATATATATATATATATATATATATATATATATATATATATTTGTTATCTTAGTGTAAGGCAACGGACTATGTACATCTTACGTAACAATACACCCGAACAAATAATCTGGAAAGAAATAAGACGCAAAATACAGAATTATTATATTACTTGTTCCAGAACGTGCCCAATATGTACTATTCAAAACACAAGATGATAACAGGTGTATATTGTGAAAATCGAGTATTTTTGGACTGAAAAGTGGATAAAAGAAACAAAAGTCACGCCAATCAGGCACAGATTACCAAAACGGAAATTGTAGAGGAAGATATTTCCTCCGACATAAAAGTTTTACTTTTGTCAGGACATTGTTCATATGTTGTGTTACTATGCAAACATAATACCAAGCAACGAAATTTCTATAAATAATGATTAAATATTGTAGTAAAAGAATATTAATGAAGTTAAAGTAAACTTACATACTCTAAAATTACGCACAATTCAAAAGTATATATACTGTCAAGTATTTAAACAAAGAATGTTCTAGAAAATAAACGAATAATTTCTTTCTAAATAATTTTTGTTTCAATTAGGGTCGGCGGTTTAAATTTATCAATAATTCTTATTTTAATTTTGTCGGAGGATACATCTTCCTATCATTCCTGATTCGTGATAGTTGTCTTTTTCAAGGTTTTTAAATGTGCATTTTTAGTGTATACGCGTTTTATTTATACATTAAATGTGCTATAATTCTACCACTTACTTTACATTCTTGGCAATAAATTGTAACGACACAAATTAATTGCCGACATATTGCGTAAATTAAATTAAATTTTATTTACGTTGCACCAATGAGAAAAAAAGCGAAACTTGCCGTTAACAAATAGTGTGCAAGTAGACATATATTACTATGGCATGGCTAATTAAGCACGGCAAATTTACCATGCAGTTCAGTTATCGCATTTATCTTCTGCTTTGTGTTACGTGTGCGTGTTGTCGGCTGTCATTACCTACGCTGCTCATTGGATTAGTCTTCACCAACAATTGGCAACATCTTGTTGCTGTACAACCAGCGAGACGAGTCAATTAATGCAGAACTTCAACGAAGTTTCCACATCGAGATTACAACGCAACAACAGAAGAAACCACAGCCAGAATCAACCCAAGACTCTAGGATATCTTCACACTGAAGGAACATTCTCGGCATTTCCCGGAGAACGCACGACCGGCCCTGTTAAGGGCCTCTTATCAGAACAATAACTCTATATACATAGCACTTTAACCGAGTTTGTAACGTCGTACGGCATTTACTTTATGTTGGGGCGTTTACAAAATTGGCGACCGCGCCAGGATATTGAGTATTGTACTGTAACACGCGGCTCCGCGTTACAACCCAACGATGTTCGATTTTGACAAATACAGTGCTCTTTAAGGTCAAATAATCTAACTCTGTTCTTATACAATATTTCTATTAACTGTGATTTTAGAAACAATCTCTGTTAGTTTCAAGCAGTTTTAATTGAGATTTCTTGAACTGCAATTTTATTTGAAATTA